>VUJU01003598.1:0-24649 GCA_009835225.1 Aphis craccivora | reverse complement strand
TCAAGTATTTACAGTGATTAGTTTTTGAATTACAACCATATAAAAAAATCGATTTGGTCGAAAACTGGTTTTGCGTAAAAATTCCCGTTTTTCTGTCATTTTTTTTTTCGTTTTTCCCGGCGCTTTTGAAAACTATTGGGAAATTCAAAAAATGACCTGCTCAATGCACCAACTAGATTCAATTACGAATCGGAAACCACCCCCAAAGTTTGAAATTCGAGCATTATTTCGACACTTTCTCGTGTACACAGACACAAAAAAAAAAAAAAAAACACACAACATTGTAAAATCAATACATTCATCGCTCCGCTCAGAATCTAAAATGTCAATTAAATCTGTAGAGTAAATTGTATTAATTATAAGATATGAATTAGAATATAACATTAAATAATTGTTATCAATAGAAGAATTTTTTACATGTTTGACTGTATAAATGTAATTTTTACTACTTTTTCAGTAGTAAGTTTGGTTCTTTTGCTATTAAGTATCATACCTACTAGCCTTTGAAAAAAACTCGTTCTCTGGGAACCGATGTTGCAGGTATACAAAGTCATCTTTTAACCATTTCATAATCTTGGGTACCTATAAAAGCTTTCTATCAGAACACCACTTCAAAGCTTCCAGTTGACGATTTTAAGATTTTCACTTAAGTATTTGTCAAATTCTACCAAAGCTGGGCAAGTTAAGGATTTTTTTGAACTCGTTAAATTAAGTTATTTTAAAATAATAAAGTTAAGTTAAGTTATTCATATTTTTTTCGTTAATTTTGAAAAAAAAATAACTTAACTTAATTAAAAGTTAAAATATTCAAATTTTCAAAATAAAAAATTTCAGACACGGATAGTTTTTCTTTATGCACTAGCTATCAAAAAAACCTACTTTTCTAAAAATACTATACATTTTTTCCTATTTTAAGTTTTTACTTCGACTATCTTTATAGATAGTAATATATATTTTCTTCAATCATCTTAAATCTATTTAATGCTGTTCCTTCAATTTAAGTTATTTAATGATTGTATATGCAATGATAAATATAAATTATAGTTATTGAAGCAGATTCAAGTTTCAATCAGTTTGATTTATTACATTTGAATTTATATTTTCAATTTTTCCGTTCTCATCATCTACATTGTTAATATACCTAACATTATGTAATACATTTCGATGTTGACATACAAGTATACAACACGTCACACGCGTGTGCAAAGGTGAAAAGTCCGTTGCGTTATCGTTATTTTTAATTATTTAAATTATGTACGGAATTATTCTATCGAACACGTTTTATGTTTCAATATGAATAATAAAACTCCTCCGCTAACCACTAATCCGAAACAGCCGCTTTCGTCATCGCCAAATTCACCTATGTATTTATAAGGTTAAAAAACAAATCATTATTTTCGCTGTTTTGGCATCCGAGGAAAACAGCGTAATCGAAATCGACATTCATAATGTTCCCGGTGTAATCAATATGAATTTTTTGTTTCTCTCAACACATGATATAACAAGGGCTTCGTCAATCTATGTTCAAACCATTTACAGTTTTTCGCTTTCGAGTCAGTTCACTTTCTCTAACGGGTTCACATGTAAGTAATCGTCTTCTTACTTGGTTATTCCCCCTCGTGGAGTCTAAATTATGATATAATTACGCAACACCTAATAGCCACTAATATCTGTTTCTATACTTTCATGCTACCAACGCATCGACCTTGCAAAATTATTATAAGAAATCTGCACCACTCAGTAAATTAGATCATTTCGCCAATCAAGTCATGAATGTTATTTAAAATGGATACTGTTTTTCGTGGATCTCATAGGCCATAGCCAATACCAACATTAAAGAAGTTTTAAATCAGCCATCAATTTTGTACACCAATATTAAAATTTAATTACCGTATAGGATTAAAATTGGTCCAACCCAATGTCGAAACTTTAAGACATACGGACATACCGCTAACCATCTATTGCCATCATCTTTCATGATATGATAAATGTGGGAGGGATCATTCCTCAGACATTTACACCAAAGACAAAAGTAACCCAACTGAGTACGCCTTTTGCGTGAGTGGTCATACTACAGAGGATATCTAAAATACAAAGCATTTCTTAAACGTCACACAGCAACTCATTCAAATCGTCAAAATCTGAAGATCGTACTTAATATGTTTCCTATTTTCAAATCACTAACATCACCTTCCCGAAGTTCTTTACATCTCCGTCGCCGATTCTAATAATATTCTATTAATATTATAATAGCTTCGTTATAACGATAAACCGTTTTCCAAATGTATCTTAGAACTTTTAGCATCAATAAATATTAAATTTCTTTATTTCTCCCCTTACAGCAGTACTGCACCAAACGACATATTCCATAGTCTAAGTTGTCTCTATCTCACTAACTTAATTATCACTATATATCTTGTTCGTTACGGTACCTATTCATTCTAATACTTTGTACTAAAAATAATTTAAGCACTATTCATTTAATATAGTGTATATATTTTTATTTGCGTCAAATTAAGTACTTTAACTGTTGATGTATAATATATAAATATAATAGTTGTATAATTGAAGCTAATAAAAAAATAATATATTTATATTATTGTAATTACTATTGACATAATATGTGAATATGTAATAAGTTTTAATTTCCACTGTTACAAAAATGAAAATAAATAGAGTTCTAACTAATATAAGTTTATTTTATAAGACATTATTAATCACAAGAATATTAAATTATTCTATTTTTTTTAAAAATTTTAAATTTGAGATACCTACCTATCACAAAACAATATTTTCAAAAACGATGATGTTTTTTATCGTTAGGTATCTTTTTTATAATTTCTCATTTAATGAACGAGAATACTTATATTTTTAAATCAAAATAATAAAAATAACAAAAAATGACCCAATCCAAAGCAGAATTTTTTACCAAGTAAGTACTTATTTCGAATTTCGATGTACCAAATTACACAAAATTCAATTATTTCAAGTTATAACTAATATTTAGCTACATAACTACTAGTTAAAAATTTAATTTTTATATATCGAAATAATCAGAAAAATTTTCGCTTAGGAATATAAAATTAAAAACATAATATATTATCATTCAAATAAAGTAAAAGCTTTAAAATAAATTATGATAAAACATTTAAAAAAAAAAATGTTTGTATGAAAATCTTAGTTCATGCTTAATAGCACTGTTTTCAAGCCAAACTATGGAAACTAACAGCCAACGCGATTATGTGTTTAACATATTATAACTCCAAATATCGTAGGTAGGTATACATTTGAGTTGGTTCTTTTACCAAGGCATTGTCATAATTACTATTACTTGGTATTTACTACGTTTTCGATGAAAATAACCAAAAATGTATTTATTTATTTTTTGATTTTGTACTTTTTCGAAGTAAAGGCCTCAATTTATGGCTTAGCTATATAACATTGTTGTTAAATAATACAGATTATTGTACCAAATACAATTAATTTACATAACAATATAATGAAATACTCACACGCATCTATGCCTAGTAATTGCCTACTTTTATCTGAAGTCTACACAATATACGCGATATCAACCTTCCCTCCGTCACGTTAGCGCGAATGGTCGTGTGGTATCCGTACAAAGTTTACGAGTCTAACACGGATCAAGCACTACACGTATAAACAGTTCTTCGCAGTAATGTAAGTATTAGGTTGGTATGTGTATAATAGCTCAATTAATATATAATAACACATTATATATATTTTGAATTTTAATAGACTACGTCCTGTTTATGTATATATTACCCGTGTATAGTTTTTAAGCCGATGATAATATTATTAAATTGATGTTTATTTGGGGAACACCTATTATTATACATAATATTATAGTTTTTAGGTATAGGTAAATCAATTACTTTACATTAACAGTGAGAGGAAACTATAATGTATGAGCAGTGGTTCAGTAGTTTTTCAGTCAGTTAATAGAGTAGATGATGTACATAATATTATAATATCATTATACACGACGTTGTTTTAAGTAGGAGATAAAAATATAAAACAATAATTTGTTAACTATTCCGCGTAATAGTGAGGAGAACGTATTGTGCATAGTGCATACTCTATATACATAGTATTAGTGCATAGGTTCACATTTATTGGAAATTTTTTTCCACATAACCACAATTATCGCGAATCTTCACAATCGAGATTACCTATCTCATATCAACTAGCCGAATAACTCAAAGCTTTATCAGCATACTACTACTTATCATATTACTTCGAGCTGCAGTATAATGGCTGATGATCTGGACAAATACATTGACAATTACTCCACACGACGGTGGCAGGTTTTCGTCTTGTTGTTGATGGTCGGCACTCCTGGAATATTCAATGCCATACAGCTATCGTCGTACGTGTTCCTAGTCGACAAACCTTCGTACTGGTGTGATATACCGGATCTAACATCGGCAGGTTGGAGCGACCGGATGATCATTAATGTTACCACGACGTAAGACTAAATGAGGATATTTTTTAACTTAGATAACCCATCATGAATCAAGTAGATACACATTATATACTTACGATATTCACTGTATAAATATTGACGGTATACTATAGGCACCTCCGTTTTTAAGTGTATTTATTATACAAAATGTAGAAAGTTATTAACTGATTTGAGAAGAAAAATTCCATCATAAATTATTATCTACGATTAGCCAGGTACCTATCTATAATAACTGTAAGAAATCGTATATTATCATCGTTATTTTTCTTTTCTTTTTTAAAGATCCCTACGACTGTACACAGTTGTACAACTCAATACTTGGTGATCAGTGGTAAGTGGCTCAAGTGCAGTTGAGTACTTCATATGTGTACTTTAAAAGCAATTCCAAATATTCCCATTACACTTTAATCGTACCCTTCAAATTAGTAGATGTTGTGATAGGTAATGTAATATCTTGGTCGAGTCTGCATTTTGAGTAACAATGATCTTTTATTTTTGATGCTTAACACGTGACCAGTTTTTGAATTGACTACATGTGCTATGTCAACACCCGATACAAATACCCGTGAACGATTTTTCATTTGTTTGTTTTTTTTTTTTTTTTTGTGTAGACATTGTTTTAATAAAAATTGTATCTATTTCTTCCAATTGTATTAAAATTTATAATTTAAATAAAAATATAGCCAAGGTGGATTTAGATTATTATTAACATCAATATTATATTTTTATTATAATGCTGAATTAACAAGGGAAAATTATTGAAATTAACTCCTTTTACACATTTTAAACCAATTCTGACACTGCAATTATAATAATTAATACTTACCAACTCAATCTCACAGAAAAATATGAAATAATACTGTAACTACGTGTATACAAACACAATACGCACCTTATAATCGCTTGATATTATTTTTTAGGCATGAAAATCATTCATCAAACAAAATTGAAGAATGTTCATATTACGATCAAAATTATTCAATATTTGCCAAAAATGGTTACAATTGGTCAATGAATAATTTAAAAACTGCCTCTTCTAAACCTTGTCAGTATTATAAATATAGTAACAAAGAATCTGTTGTAACTGAAGTATGTAAACATTTTTCCAAATTAATATTAATAATCTAAAAAAAAGATACCTATTATATTTTATTTTACTAAACAATCTATAAAATGTTTTAGTGGGATTTAGTTTGTGATAATGTAGCGAAGAAGTCAAATATTCAAGCAGTTTTGGCTTTTGGAAAGTTTATTGGTGGACTATTATTTGGTTCAATTTCGGATATTTATGGCAGAAAGTTTGCTTTCAATTTAGCAGCTTTAATTTACATGTTTTCGGGACCATCTGCTGCCCTAATTGATTCATATGCATTATTTTTAATCGCAAGATTTTTGATCGGTGTTGCTGGTTCTGGAATTTATGAATCATCGTATACAATATGTAATTATTAAATTAAAAAAATAATATGCTATGTTAGTAAAATTAAAACTTTTTTGTTGATTATAGTAACTGAGCTGACAAGTGGTAAAACTCGTACATTGCTTTGTCTTTTAATGAATATGTCGTATCCAATTGGTTATGTTTTTTTATCAATTATTGCTTATTATATACGGCCCTGGAGAAAGTTGCTTTTAGTTTTGTCTTTACCCATATTTGGATTGTTGATACAATGCTGGTAATAACTAACTACTGTTTTATTATTTTATTGTACATGATAATAATTTATTATTGAATATTGATATTACATAATTTTAAATATTTTAATATATCAACATTTATTTAATTTTTTGTATAATATATAATAGTTATTAATTAATGTAGATACTTATGAATTGTTTAGGTTTCTACCTGAATCTCCTAAATGGTTGATGTCTCAAGGTAGAAAAAAGCAAGCCTTTATTACAATGGCTAAACTTGTTCCATCAGTAGTTAATGCGGATATTGATAATAATGACAAAGATAATGTACAAATTAGGAAGGTTTGTAAATTACAATTTTTCTTAATAATTAATATCTTATTAATTTATTTTTATTATTAGTAAATTAAAATCTTTAAGTGCTTTAAGTATTGAGTAGAGGCTTAAAGTTTTACTGTGCTTAAACCCTCTAATCACTTAAAAATGAAACATTTATAAAGTTATACCACTTACTATAACTAATAACTAATTAATTACTTTTTAAGAACTCGTTTTTTTTTATATAACAATTCTCGAATAAATAACCTGCTTGAAATTAAATTGAAATTAAGTACATAATTTTGTTCAAGAATAAAACCCTTAAAAAAAGAAGAATATTAAAAATATATTTTTGTTTTAGTGTACAGTGCACTTTGCTTATAATTAACACTTTATTAATCTTAAATATTTTGTAAAGTTGTTTATGTTTAATTTTATAAATAATTGTATTTTGTTTGAACGAATTAGATAAAAAAAAGTAACGGAAAATTTATGGAATTTTTGTCAGCTTATACGTCATTGTTTTCTACTCTGGATTTGTCAGCAAAAACAGTTATTTCTTTATTTTGTGGATTATCCTGTGGCTTATCGTATTACGTTATTGGTATGTTGAACTGGAAAATATAATATATAATGTAAAAATATAAAAGTAATTGATTAATTTATTATAATCTTGATCATTCTAAAATAATTTTTTTTTTTTTTTTTAATTGTTTTGATCATTTTTTATAGAAACCCAATTAATTATATAATTATGTTGTTATATTATTATTTAGCATTGAATGGGGATAATATAACTGCTGATCGTTACGTTTATGTTGCTTTAAACGGAATTTTTGAAGGTGTATCATACGCATTTACTGTTCCTCTATTAATTTATGTTGGACGCAAGAAAGCAGTTTCATGTTTATTTTTCTTATCTGGAATATTGCAACTGATATTATTGGCGATTCCACAGGGTACTGCAGGCTATTAAATATACTTAAAACATGAATTATTTTAAATATTATGATAATATTTAGTGATTATTTAATTTCTTTGTTCTCAGAAAAAGTAAACATTTTATTATGCGTCACCTTAATTGCAAGATTTTTCGTTAGTGCCTTATTTTCAACTATTGTACTCTTCATATCAGAGTTATATCCAACTACAATCAGAAATACTGGTATCGGAATGTTATTGACTTTTTCTCAAATCGGATCTATTATTGCACCATATATAGTTGATATTTTGGTATATACAAATAGTGACAATCATGCATGATTAACGATGTTTAATAATTTTATATTAAAATTTTTAACTTTTCATTGATATTTGTATTATTAAAGGGAGCTAAAGCGTGGTATATTCCAAGTACAGTGTGTGGAGCACTTAGTATTTTTGTTTCAAGTTTGGTTCTGATGTTGCCCGAGACAAAGGAAACAGTATTACCAAATACTTTAGAAGATATGAAAAACACTAATTCTGTCAAACTTAACAATTGTTTTAAATTTTAAATGACTTTCTTCAATTTATTTTTTTCCTTGTATGACATTTTATTTGTATAAGAACTCATTTTTATTGAAATTAAATCTTCGAAATTTAGTAGATAAATGTATTATAGTTGTTTAAATGTTTTTATTTTCGTGAAGTAACAAATGGAATACAATAATGATGCAATACATTTGAATAATTATTTATTTAAAAATATATATATATATATTACATTACCTATACTAGCTGTACATTTGTAACTGCTATGAATAAATATTTATTTTATTATTATTACTGTTTATATAATTTATTTCATCATATTATCTAATATACATACCAATAAGAGAATTACTCTAAACAACCGATCCTGACAGCTAAGACTCCTAAAAATATCAACAATTCTAAACACATAATACTCCTGAACATTAAAATAGCTATAGCTAAAACTCCTTGAATCCAAAATGGTCACATAGCATACAATATTCTGAGTTTCAGTCAAACCATCGATTACCAATTATAAAAACTAAATCTCCAAAAAGTAACTTAAATTCACTTTTATGTCTCAAACAATAATACATTTCATAACGATTTATCCATGCCAACAGTTTATATATGTAGTAAAACATAACTATTAACTAATACTATCTGTAAACACTTTTACACAAATCTATTCAACTATATTTTAATCTAAAATTTAATTCTAACAAAACGCAAACAGACTTTTTAAATGTTTAAAAACCGTTGTTTATTACAATAAAGTTCCATAACTGGATGGATTCTTCCTTCAACACTACTGACCAATCACTATTCATTATCTTTACATTGTTTATACTTATTATAAAAAATATATTTACAGATTGTTTAGTTAATAAATTTTGAAAAACAAAAAACCATTTATTTAAAAATGTGTTATTTATTAAGTAACATAGTGGCTTACTGAAAACACCGAACAACATAGGTTAGGTTACTATACTGTTAAACTATAACCTAACCTCGCGAGTCAAATTTTAAATCAATATTTATCAATATTTTCTATACATTCTTTTTTTTTTTTTTTGCTTTTGATAAAACATTGAAACATACGACACATATTATTATACATACATATTACCAACGACGCAAATATCAACTTCTTTTTTTTGTTTTTCTCGATTTTTTTGAAAATTGTTGGAAAATGTTAACTTTTGACCTCTATAATGCACCAAGGATGTTCATTTTTACATCGGAAACCGCCCCCAAAGTTAAAAATTGGAGCATTATTTCGACTAGTTATGCTGTACACAGACACAAAAAAAACACACATCATTGTAAAATCAATACATTCATCACTTCGTTCAGAATCTAAAACAAAAATAAAAAAAAAACACACAACATTATAAAATCAATACATTCATCGCTCCGCTCAGAATCTAAAACACAGTAATGTTGGAATAATTTTTAAAAAAAGCAGTTAGGTACATAACATTTTTAAAATAAATTGATTTACTTGGAATTAGTGAAATAAATTTATATTTAAGTATAAAAATTAGTATTCTATCTCATATATAATATGTATATAAAAAAAAAAAGCATATGCTTTAAAATCCGATCCCTAATAATAATAATATAATATACATTCTTTTATATTATTATTAAAATATTTTTTTTACTTTTTAAACCAAACTTTAAATATTCATATCAAAAATAGGTGCTTATCTTGGTAATAAATAATAATTATTAAATATATTATAAGGGCTCTGCAAAAATTTCAAGCGTAAACCGTATCCAGTGCTTCGAATCCAAAACCCTAAGTATTTTAACTAAAGCACTCAATCAGTTCTTACATAATAATCTTGCCATCTCACTCGTCCACTATGTAGCTACAACTTTCTGCAGACAATTCAACTTAAATGTTCAAAAATCCAAACCACACTAATCCCTTAATCAGAGGGCTTGTATCACCAAGTATTCACGGTAACCCCAAGAAAAAATTAAAAAGGCGGTGGTGTTATAACTCTAGCTTAAATTTCAAATCGTATTTATAATATTATTGTAAACATATATGCCTATGTAGGTATATGAGTAACTGACAAATTGGAATTTGATTGGAAGACTTCTTTAATCCATCTTTTTCAAGCAATAAATGCATCAATATTTTTTACTTAATGTTTTATTTTATAACAGATTGTAAATTGTATTGTAAAAAATAAAAAATAATAATAATAAAATTAAAATATAGACGATCATGAATCAGCAAGAAAGTTATTATTATTAAATTTGTTTTTTTTTCAACCAAAATTTAAAAATTGTGTTAATATATATTAATGAAATTTGATTTGAAATGAATAAAATCACTTAAATTAGTCAAACTACGAAAAAATATGCAACATTTTTTTTTAGAATTTATAAGTTTGTATTGAATCAAACTTTGAATATGCAATTTCCCATAAGTAATATCTATATGAAGTTTCAAGTCCTGCTTATTGTATTTAGGTACTGGGTTATATTAATTATAACTTGTAACTTATCATAAATTACATAATTTTTAATTTCAAATAATAATAATAAATAGCCAATATACATATTATAATAACCTACATATTTCTTCGTGGATCCAGTAATATGTTTATTGTAGGTACATATTGTCATTATTTTTGTTGGCGAAATAAACATAATTAATCATAAATTATAACTTATAACCAATTATAATATTTTAAAAAATCTTGTAACAATAGAAATACAATTTAAGTGTAATTTGCATCCTTCATTGTACCTACTGTAATAATATGATACATTGTATTGTTATCTAAACAATTCTAAATTATTTTGTATTTTATATTTTTTTTTTTTTCATCCCAATAATTTTTCAATTTAAACCCGGTACAGATATTGTACTTATGTATATATTTACAATTCTACGATAGAATATGTATATTGTATATATAGATATATTTATCACTGTACACAACAGCTTTATAGTTTGACCTTCGATGATGTAAGTATATCAGCTATCATAGAATATATATCAATTATACAGTTTGTATATACGCTGTATTTTAGTAACTATGTAGTGTCTGTATAAGTAATTAAATTGAATAACGACGAAATATGGTCAGTTGCTAACAGTTTAGCGTGTGTCATAGTTAAAGTACTCTACTTACGTCTTACGATTCGAAATCGTAAATCATCGTTTAATATATACGATTTAAAACAATAACAATTTTTATACTCGTATTTTATACACATATAAGTATAGAAAAATACATAAACAAAAATAATATCTTTATTCTCTGTATAGTGACGGTAATTATTTTTAGTACCGGTATAATATATTGAGTATATGTTTCAATTTGTCCATTAAACAAATAAAAGGTAAGGAGATATAATTATACAAATCATATTATTTAACAAGTAATTTTAAATTAGAGCACTTTCCAGATTTTGTTTTAACTTTTGTAATTAAATTTATACTGCAATATTATAGCTAATAATATTAATAAATAATAACAATTCAGCTTATAGCTATAGTAGCTACAATATAGGATAAAATGTATAGTACATAATAATATACATAATATAATCATTTTTTTTTTTTAAGTTAAAAAGATTAAACAAACATATTATAAGCATATTTAATATATCGTGTTTTGATGATTTATCTAACCCTGAAAAAAATCTGTTTATTTTGATGAAAATGTTAAATTATTTATTATTCCATGGGACGATAAATAATGTAGAATTGTATTGTTAAAAATTTAAAATGATTGAATTTTGTATATTTATTATTTATTATTATTATTATCTTATGTAGGCATAAATTTAATTATTTATCTTATCTTAATTGTGTAAAGAAAAATATGTTAGTTATTTAGTTTCTAACTCTATTGTATTTTATCATATCACAATATTTGTCATTTATATTGTAAATTTGACAACTGTTCGTTATTTAAAAATAAAATAACAGAACATTTAATATAAAATAAACAGCCGTAGCCATTTTCCTCCAAAAATGGGATATAGTTTTCCTCCACGGTCCATTTTTCTCAAAAAAAAAAAAAAGATTATTTTTGACCATTTTCCACCAATAAATAAAGTAATAAAATCGTCATTCGTTATCACAATGTTAAATTAAAAATAAAAGAACAAATCAAATATTTAAAGTAGGTATCATTATTATAATATAATAATACACAGTACGCGCTGAATTTGGCAGGTGGCTAAAAAGAGAATATATATTATACCTAATAAAAAAGTACTCACGTCGATAAAAATACATTAATCAATAATTAAAATAATGATAAAAAATTAGTTAATAATAAAGGATTGGTGATAACGCAACTGGACAATATGCAAAATATAAAATAAAGTAAAAAGAGAATGAATATAATAAAAAATTAATAAATTAGTTAATAATAAGAAGTGGCAAAATGTGATCCTAGCCATAGGTATTCTATTTTTATAATACGGAACGCAACACTACAATACTGACTAAAATATTGAAGGAAAATAGACATAATTTTATTCAAAAATAATGTGGAGGAAAGTGGAAACCAACCTTTTTTTTTTTTTTTGGAGGAAAATGGTCCCGCCCAAATAAACCGATGTCCTGTAGCCTAAAATTGACAATACCTATACCTATACACTGGCTAAACTTTTATTTTATTTATTTACTTAATGAAATTATAAAATAAATTATAACAATAATAGATACGAGTAGAACATGTGAAATGCTCATATATGAGCTTAAGCTATAGGTTAACCTTACACAGTTAAATATTTAACCCACTGTATAAAATAAAATTAATAATGGTTTTTATTATGAAAGCATTTTTTGAGGAAAAGCAATAATTTAGAAAAAGTTAAAATCATGATTAGTGAAACTATATGAGATAATTTAAAAATTAAGTTTAAAATTGTAATTAAGAAAATAAAAATTATTTTAATAAAACCTCTCGTGTAAAATAAAGAGATGAAATTTTGAAGGTTACATAAGAGGTGACCTTCACATTTATGTGGGTATACCTACAGTATAATACTACAAAACAGTGTTATTATTTATCAAGTTTGAGAACTAATAATAATTAATGTAGGAGTGGTACGGCATCGGGCTCGGCCAGTGCATAACCTGGAAAATTTAGCTATGATAACACGACAGATATTTAGAGATAAAAACCAAAGTTATAGATGGCTGTTTTAAAATATTATTTTATAATTGGAGACAAAAAATTTTGGAAGATTTTTACATCTCAACATTAAGCATTTTTTAATAATATATTCTTATATAGCAAAGTTATACTATATTATCACACACAGGATTTTTTCAGACAGGATTGAGATAATAATTTCTCCGAAATTTCATACTAATTTCTACTGATACAAAATGAGAACATTTTTTTTTAAAAATATATTTTTATGCAGTAAGATTTCTCAAAGAATTGACTGTGATCCTTTATTAGTCTCTCTACTGTGACTGTGTTCGCCAATATAATATGTATTTCATAGTTTCAGTAAGGGGCAGTGTAGTGCAGTGGTACACAAGTTGGCCACGACGCGCGCAGTCACCAGTTCGAACCCGGCTCAGTGCAAAAAAAATTCTGCAGAATTTTCTGTAGTCCCTCTCCCCCAGCCATCGTTCTGGTTGCCTACTTTGCCCCCCACCGGACCCACTCCACTGGGAGTGAAGTCCACACGCATGTGAATATTCTCTTCCTAAGAGAAGGGGTTACAAATGCTACACACTGCACTCTACCCCTCCCAAGCGAAAAAGACTTCGATAAAGACCCGGACGGTCGTTTCGTTAATATTTATTAAAAAAAAAAAAAAAAATTTGTTTCAGTAGGTAGCAACTTGTATATATATAAGTCCCTTTTACACGACTACAAAGAAAACTGCTTAGTTTTTAGCAGTCTACTTAAATGATTTTCAATAATTATTAGTTATTACTATATAACCTTATACCTACTTATGATATTACAGTAGGTATTACCTATTTACCTATACAGTAAACATTAATACCTATCTAACTTATTACAATTTTTAAAAAATAAATAGTTCCTGTTTGTTAGCATTATTATTATTATTAACCATTACCAATTATTACTGATTAGGTGCCTATACCAACTGTATACAAGTGTAAAACATAAGTACTGCTTATAACAATTAAGAAGTAAGAAACTAAGAACGAATAAGATAAGTACTTTAAAGTATCATAACAATATGTAAGTATTAGGTAATGTACATATACGTATCTACATACGTTTTGTCCTTTTTTACCGCTACATTATATACACTTAATTTTAGGATTCAAATTATAATAGGTACCTACCAGTGGCGTAGGTATCATCGGGCAAAGCAGGGCAGTGCCCTGGGGCCCCTAGAGCTTAGGGGCCTTCAGAGCTCTTGGTAAGTTTTAAAAATACATCCGTAAAATAATTGAAATAAAATTGAAAAAAAGGTTTTTTAAAAGGTTTAGAATTAAGGAGCCTAATTTATTAATTGCCCCGGGGCCCATTCCCATCTTGTTACGCCACTGGTACCTACCTATTTTATTTGTTTTCAATCTGAATCATAAAATACATAAATAAATAGTGTTAATTTTATTAATACTTCTCTGTTAACTGAGCACAAAACAATTAAGGTTTGAAATCGTGATGTTGAAATTCATATTTAAAACGCTTATTATAAGTAGTTATATTACCATTGAATATTGATTATAAATGTTATAGCAGGGATTATATAGTTCTAGTATTTGAAATAAATAGTATAAAAAATGTACAGCGGATGTGGACCTGTATTAAAATTTAATTGATGCGATGTTTCAATTTACATTCAATTTATAAAGAATAATTTACATTCAATTTATAAAGAATAATTTACATTCAATTTATAAACAATAGTCACGCATAATATAATTATGCAGATTACGTATAAATGCACACGTTTAAATTGCATTGAATTTAATAAATGTATGAATAGCGACTTTAATTCTAAATAAATGAATAAATAATAATAAATACTAAATATATTATTGTTATAATCCTTATAATATAGTAGGTAGATAATAGAAACCTACCTATAGGTTAGGTAAGTCAGTGTGTTGTTCATATAGTTATATGGTCAATATGGTTGTATACTTGTATGTTAATTATTTTGTTTTTATAAAATGTAAAGGAAATCCGAAATTATAACATTATAATATTATGTAAGAATTAATATTATTTTTTTTTTTTTTTTTTATCAACTGAGTCATATTATATTGAATAAATAATAATAAATAATATTATAAACACGTAGAAAAAATTTACAATTAAACACGTTTACAGCAAAGTGTAAAGTAGTTAGGTACTTAAGCTATAGTCGATAGCTTTCCTCATGCTGTTCTAAAAGTAATTTTAAACTATGATACCTACCAAACACTAGCTATATAATATATACATTATAACTATATAGTTGTATATATTATATACAACATATTATAATATACTTTAAAGGTACCTATCTGATCCTGCATACTGGTAGTATAGTACATCTTGACATCTTCTCATCTTCTAAAGTGTATTGTGTAATAGTATATAATACAATAAACCATAGTCCATAAAAGTACGATAATATTATAATACCTAAAATTGTACGTAATATAACAATTATCTATTTACTTATTCATATGTCATATGTCATCAATAATATGTATTAAATATAACTGTTGGTTTAGAATTGTAATTATCTGCATGTACTCTTATTATACGACAAAATATGACTATATTATGAGCTATTTTAAACACTATTCAGTGCAACGTAAAACCATTTAAGTAATTAAGTACGTACCTATATATAAATCATAAATACTGCAACTTTAGCTACATAAGATCGATAAGTAATTTTATAAAATATGTATATTTGTAGCCGTTGTATGTGTTGAAATAGGAACTTAAAGAATTTAGATGATGATCGATGCAGTAACGATTTAAAAAAAAAAACATAAAACACTGTAATTCTGGGGTTAAACAACTAATAACTATAGTAGATACCAATTGGCAATTCGACCAACAGAAAATTAGTTAATAGAAATCAAAGAAATTAAATTTTTAAATTTTAATCTATTATGTGAATTAGTGATATAATATAAATATACGATAATAACTTGATCTAAAAAATAGCAACAAATCAAATTGTAGTGGAACGCGGGGTATTTCCGTACAAAAACTACGAAAGGCAAAACCGTAAGATTTTCTGAATATTGAGTCAAGATGGAAATTATTGATGTTTATTTATCCATGACTGTATGTTTATTTTTATCGACAACAATTAACTTCAATTCTAATAAATTTCTGCTCAAATTCCTATAATCATAATAATATGTATTATCACTTTTTTTCACATATTATTATAATTAAAAATGTTTATACATCAGTTTGTTTGATGTGCACGAAAATTGCTTCGAACTACAAAAGATTAAGTACCTACAAATTATATTTAATAATATAATTTGTAGGAATTTTGCTTATATTTTTTACTTAACTAGATACTGTTAATTTAAAGCAACCTACTGGAGGGGGGGCACTGGGCCACTGAGGCAAAAACGTACCTATGCCATTCCTTACATTATGCAAGCTGTCTACAATTATAATGAGTCAAAAATAGAAATATTTATCAAAACTAAATATCAAACATCAATTCAACACATAGACTTAATTTACAAGTCTACGGTTAAATATAAAAATCACAATAACAGTACGTAAAATAAATCTCTATTCTATATACCCCTCATCACTGCGTGTGAACGCCCATGATACTTGTATATAATCAGAAAATGGAAGTCATAATTATTTTATGAAAAATGATTTTTTTAACAATAATTTGTGTTATTAAACATTTTTTAATAGAGATATTATTGTGTAGGTATCACCGATAATATTTTTACTAATTTAGATCACACAACTATATCGTACGGTCTTGTTCTAAGACGAATACGGTTTTACTCCATCTAGCTATGTAGCAAAATCATACTTTTAAGTAATTTTGAAATTTGGATTTTTTTATAAGTTAATGTTAGAATTTTATAAAAATGCTTAAATATTATTGAAGCTAACAATATTTGTAATTTAATTACGTAATCCAATTTCAAATGCTTAAAATGTTGTAAGTTCTTCAGTGCTTAGAAGTTAGTAGTACGGTTCTGCCCAGCCTTCCCCTACTTGTGTTTTCTGGATTAAAAAAAAAATAATTATAATAATAGTATTAATAGTTTTTCTAAAAATTGATTATTTTTTTTTTGCTTACCATTTCATTTTGGTCTTGTAGATATTTGCACATGTATACAATTACAAAAGCCCAACATCTATATAAAAGAAGTTTCACTTTCCACTCATGTACTCGTGACACACATTATATTTTGTTTGTTTAATCTTATTTTCACTTGTAATTAAATAAAACAGAATACATTTCCAAATATTATCATATTAAATATAATTACTATAAAATATAGATATAGATGCTCATTTCGATAGTCCAAAGTTTTGCACATAATTTTAGATTTCAATGGTACCATCTAATATACAAAAATATAGTCTATAGTATAGACTCTAGGTATATGCTAATGTAAATTAGAATGATGGGTTATGGAAATGTCCCGGGAGGAATTGTCCTACATTCGTTCCAAGCATACTGGAAAAGGTGATGAAAGTCACTTATTAATAGATCGCCTACCTAGTTTCAGAATTTGTTCTTATTTATTATAATATATGGATACGAGCACAATGGCTAATGAGGAGTATAAGGAGAGGTGAGTAGGTACCTACCAAATTGAGGTGTTGAAATTGAATTTCTACAGCTAATGTTATATGGATACGAAAATGGATACCTATACATATGGCTGTAGTACATCTTAGTCACTTACAAGAGAGTTAGTTGCTGTACCGACGTCGGGTCCATAACCGGCACTGGTTGTATGATGTTTGTAGATTAGTGATCAGTGAATTCTAGTGTCTTGTGAGTTGTGATATTAATTATATAGGTAACCGGGTAGGTACCAATCTATTATGTTAATATAATTTTCTCAATAATTTCATTTAGGTAGATTTTTGAGTCAATTTTTCAAATTAATCAGTAATCGTGTTGTTACTGCTGGGGAGTCGAACAGGACATCTCCAACATCTAATATCATAAATTAATAATTATAATTTATAATATACAATTTATTCGACAAATTACACTATCGACCGGTTTTTTTTTCTACCCACTGATAATCATAGACATAATATATATATATATATATATATACAGGATGTAACAGATAGAACTGACTTTTAGAATAACTTTTGTTCTTATTAATATTTTTTTTAATATTTTTTTTTTGTTTATTATTAAAAGACACTTGCGCAACACGTACAGTATAATTTTTTTTATTTTTTAATAGTAAAAATAAAAAAATTTTAATTGGAAAAATTCAAAATAGCCAATTTGTAAATTTAATTAAAAGAACAATTTTAATGGTAAGAATATTTATCTAAATCAATTAGTTTATTTTTTAGAATTTTTTAAAATATCAATATTTTTTTGCATAAAGTAATTTGGAGCGTTTTAACTTCTTTCAAAATATTAGTTTTGGAAATTTCCTGAAATGAGTATATTTCTTAAATTATTTATTAATTATATAATTTTCACAATTTTTGTTATACGTTTAAATAGGTAGCATCATTTTTTTTTTTTTTAGTCAGTTCTATCATAGATTAAATTGAATAAATTAAAATTAAATTAAATTTTTAAATTTTATTTAATCTGTGCTTCTATCTGATACACTCTGTATATATCTATACTGATAATTCGTGTAAATTTATATTTTACGTTATCATTAAGTTGTATATTATCAGTATAACACTATAACAGAAAAATCATAATTTGACGTTATTATTATTGTTATTAGGTATTTTGGTAGTTATTTACTTAAAGATTTTAAAAAACCACAACTATGACGACAAACACCAATGTCGCCAATAATAATTGCCAAACAATTATAATTTATTATGTAATAATACCTGTTACGTTATTTTTTTATCGTTTTCAGCTGAAAATGTCAATTTCTGTATGAATGTATGCAATGATGTAAAACCAAACTGTTGGTGACTATTGATGAGGAATGTTGACTGGTTGTATGTGAGGCAGGTAAATGTTTAGTTAAATTAATGTATTATATAATTTATGAGATTATATTTTTTTCATTTTTAATTACATAATCAACATCATTACTTGGGTGGTCAGTATAATAATTGTAATTTTTTTTTATCCAGTCAATTTACTTTCATGCACCACTAAGGCACTAACTGCAAAATGGTTGACAAATTAGACAAATACATTGACAGTTACTCCAAAGAATGGTACCAGGCGTTCCTGTTATTGTTGATGGCCGGTACACCAGGCATATTTAATGCTATACAGATTTCTTCATACGTGTTCCTAGTTGACAAACCTTCATATTGGTGTGATATACCAGTTTTGAAAGCGACAGGGTGGAGTGATCAAATGCTCTTAAATGTTTCTACACCGTAAGACTAAGATACATTCAAACCGACCAAAATGCCTAATAAATTATTTATTGATATTAATAAAATATAATCTTAAAAGTATGGTAAATTAAACTTCCTTTTTATTTGATTTATGTTTAATTTGAAGAAAAGGTTAAAAAATATAATAATTAATCATCTTCGTCTCTGTCTTCTCTAGTTATGTTGATTGTAATAATAATCAAATACTAATTAGTCAAAGTAATAATCTATTATCTTAATTTAACATACAAAGTAAAAGTTATGAATACTAGGTACCTTTTTAAATATTAATATTGTTCTGTATTAGGAAGATCTCATAACATTAAAAAAAAAAATAAATAAATGACCTAGTTCTTTACACAATGCATGGAAACAAATTCAATTTTCAGGTGAACTTTCCAACATACAGACTGAAATTATAATTAAAGTAACTATAGATACTGGAATTATGGTAAAATTGTACATCAATTGGAAATTAATGATTTCAAATAAATATTAAATTATCTACTATAATTCTCTTTCAATTTGTAGTCTGTAGGTAAATAAGTCACAAAACTTTAAAATATAACATACAGAAAACTGATTGTAAAAACATCTTAACTAGAATTTAATGATAGTATTATTAAAATTGTTAATTTATTATAATAAATAAATTAATATAAGCTACCTATGTATTAATATCTCTATTGGCATTATTTTTTTAAATGTTTATAAAAATATGTATTGATACCAAATTTATGAATATTATATTTTTAGGCATCAAAATTATTCATCAAACAAAATTGAAGAATGTTCTTATTACGATCAAAATTATTCATTATTTGCCAAAAATGGTTACAATTGGTCAATGAATAATTTAGAAACTGCCTCTTCTAAACCTTGTCAGTATTATAGATATAGTAACAGAGAATCTGTTGTAACTGAAGTAAGTAAATATTTTTTCCAAATTAATATTAATAATCTACAAAAAAAGATACCTATTATATTTTATTTTACTAAACAATCTATAAAATGTTTTAGTGGGATTTAGTTTGTGATAATGTAGCGAAGAAGTCAAATATTCAAGCAGCTATAGCTTTTGGAAAGTTCATTGGTGGATTATTATTTGGTTCAATTTCAGATATTTATGGCAGGAAGTTTGCTTTCAATTTAGCAGCTTTAATTTACATGTTTTCGGGACCGTCTGCTGCCTTAATGGATTCATATGTACTATTTTTAATTGCGAGATTTTTGATCGGTGTTGCTGGATCTGGAATTTATGAATCATCGTATACCATATGTAATAATTACATTTAAAAAATAATATGCTATGTTTGTAAAATTAAAACTTTTTTGTTAATTATAGTAACTGAGCTGACAAGTGGTAAAACTCGTACATTGCTTTGTCTTTTAATGAATATGGCGTATCCAATTGGTTATGTTTTGTTATCAATTATTGCTTACTATGTACGACCCTGGAGAATGTTGCTTTTAATTTTATCTTTGCCAATGTTTGGATTATTGATACAATGTTGGCAAGTTCTATAATTTATATTTTTACGAGAAGTGCACAAGTACATTTATTATATTTGGTTGATTATAATGTAATGTTTATTGTTAAGGTTTCTACCAGAATCTCCAAAGTGGTTGATGTCTCAAGGTAGAAAAAAACAGGCTTGGGAAGTGATGACTAAGCTTGTCCCTTCTGCTGTTCATGCTGATATAGATAATGATAACGAGGATATAGTTGAAATTAGAAAGGTTTGTCAATTACAATTTTGTAACTAATGATCAATCACATTCATTATTTCCTAATATTTTATTAGATAATATAATGAATATGTAACGTAGGTATATATGATTTATCTTTCAGTGCATTTTATGTAATATGTTGTATAATCACTTTTATTTTAACAAATATTTTGTTTTAATAAAGTAGTCAAAAAAGAATCAAGGGAAATGTAAGGAGTTTTTGTCCACTTTTACTACACTGTTTTCTACTTGGGATTTATCTACCAAGACGAGCATTTCTTTTTCTTGTGGATTTGTTTGTGGCCTATCATATTACGTGATTGGTAAGTTGAAAATCTTAAGTTATTTGTGTAGTAAAATTATTAATAAGCAACAGTTTTAAATTTGTTTATTGGCTTACATGTACAAAATATATACCTATTCACTTAATTTAAACTAGTACTTATATAGAATAATGTATTATCAATTTTATCATTTATGTTATTTAATAATTAATTTTTTTGGATTACTTATATTAACTATTTATAACATATTTTCTTATGGTTTTTCACTGACTTATCATTTGTATGATGCCTGATATAATATTTAAATATTAATTCATTTTTACTACTTACTTTGTTTGTCCATGCTCTATAAATACTATTTGAATCTTTTTTTATTTACAATACAATTGAATATAATATGTAGTAGGTACTATTAAAATTTAACATATTATATAAGGTGATTTTTTTTATAAAACAACATTCATTGTTTCAAAATCTAATCAGTTTTTTTTTTAAATACTTTGTTTACATAATCTCTTGTCGAAATAAAACAACATTTTTAAAAAATATATATAATTTTTTTGAATATTTGTATTATAACTCTGAGATTATTACTTTTTTGAACGCCAACATACATTTTTAACTTAATAATATTCTCCTTTAGTTTATGAAATTGAAATGTATATTATTATTTAAAAAATTAAAAAAACTCAAAAAGTTATAATAATAATAATAATAAAACAAATGCTATTTTATTTTGACTGGAAATTATGTTAAATATTTCCAAAAACATTAAATATATTTTGAAATAAGTGTTTTTCAATAAAAGAATCACTCAGTATTCATAATTAATAAAAACATATATTTTGTCGATATAATTGGTTTTATAAGTGACATTATGGTTGTCAAATGTTTGAACATCATTTTTAACATTTAAATTATTATTTTTTATTTCATTCAGTTGATATAATATTTATTGATATTCAAAATTTTAAATGTAAAGTATAGAATATTCATGTTCATTGTTCATTGTATTTTGAATTTGAGTTTACTTTTTGTATTATTTGGTTTAACAAATTGTGATTTCCCAATGAAATAATAAGAAGTGTGTCAAGACGAAAGCGCAGGTTCCATATTTCTAACTTCACAAGTTCTTTAGGAATTAGATTAAGTTGTAATCTATACTTCTTTTTAGAAATAAAGGCTTTGAAAAATCAATAAATAATTATAATAATACACTTCTATATAAAAAATTATAATTGGTTATCATGATAAATCAAACATTTCATATTAAGTAAAGTAAAAAAAAAAAAAATTTAGCATAATTTTAATGAAATCAAAAGCAGCATTATCTTAAGTATGCTAAAATAAATATACTTTTTTTTTTATTTATAAGCATTAAATGGCGATAATATTACTGCTGACCGTTACATATATGTTGCATTGAATGGAGTTGTTGAAGGCTTAGCATATTTATCAACTATTCCATTATTACTTTATGTTGGACGCAAAATAGCAGTTTCTGGTTTATTCTTTGCATCCGGAATTTTACAACTTGCATTATTGACAATACCACAAGGTACATATTATAGTTATATTTTATAATATGAAAGATAAAATGTATATTTGATTTTAAATTCTTGTAGGTACTAATAAATTATAATGTTTTTTTTTTTTTTTTTAGAAAATGCAAATGTTTTATTAATTGTTGCTATGCTTGGAAAATTTTGTGTGAGTGCAGTATTTTCAGTTAGTTTGCTTTATATATCTGAATTATATCCAACTACAATAAGAAATACTGGTCTTGGAACATCGTTGACTATTTCTCAAATAGGATCTGTTATTGCACCATATGTAGTTGAATTATTGGTAATAACTAATGACTAATGGCTATTAATGCATGTTATAAAGATTAATGTTAAAATTTACTGTTAAATTTTTGTTATTTAGGGAGCTAAAGCCTGGTACATTCCAAGTACAGTATGTGGCATATTATGCGTTTTTGTTTCAAGTTTGGTTTTAATGTTGCCTGAGACAAAAGGAACAGTATTACCAGATACTCTAGATGACATGAAAATTACTAGATCTATTAAATTTACTAATTGTTGTAAGTTTTAATGTTTTTTGTCATTCTGTTACTTTTAAAAATTATACTTCTGACCATAAACATAATATTAACTATTTATTATGTCTATACTTCTTACAATATTGAACTGTTAATTACAAATTTTTAGACAGTATATTCTATACTGTTGTTTTATTAAGGAATCAATAAAATTGATGTTAAATGGATTGAATATTAATGAGTTAAAATTATTAAGAAAAATAAAAATTAAATAATTTCAATATGTTAAATATTAAAATACAGTTTTCAAAGAATTTTTGCACATGATCTCAGTATTAAATATTACTTATATCATACTAAACAAGAAAATTTAGTCTAATTTAGGTGTGTTGGTTTATTTTTCATATCTCAATTTAGATCTTTTATTTATGTTATTGTGAAAATGTTTGAATTTCAAATGCATAATTAAATTCCTACAATTTTATTTAATAATATTATATTACGGTGATCAAGTGTTATAGAAGTTTTATTTACAATAACTAATTGTTAAATTATTAATTATAAATATTTCAGTAGAAATTCATACTAACTGCTGCATATTATTTTTGTGATTTTACTCAGATGTTATTATTTTTATTATAAACTAATTATCTACCAATCAATTTGTATGTATGTTTAATGTTATAATGTTATATGTTTTATTCAATAGTAATATATTTTATGTTATCAACAATCTCAGAAATAACTTATACTAACAGGTAAATGTTTTAATTAAATGTTATGTTAAATGTTTTTGTTTGTTAATTTAGAATAATTGTTTATTTTAGATTCTGAACGAAGTGATGAATGTATGAATGTATTGATTTTACAATGATGTATGTTTTTTTGTTTTTTGTTTTTTTTTTTTTTTTGTGTCTGTGTACAGCATAACTAGTCGAAATAATGCTCCAATTTCAAACTATGGGGGTGGTTTCCGATGTAAAAGTGAATATCCTTGGTGCATTTTAGAGGTAAAAAAGTTAACATTTTCCAACAGTTTTCAAAAAAATCGAGAAAAACAAAAAAAAAATGACGGAAAAACTGGAATTTTTACGCAAAACCAGTTTTCGACCAAATCGATTTTTTTTTATGGTTGTAATTCAAAAACTAATCACTG
>VUJU01003597.1:10896-23189 GCA_009835225.1 Aphis craccivora | reverse complement strand
GAAAAATTTTAAGCGTGTTTGAATTTTAAATTTTTACGAAATATCGTAACGATAACGATTTATCCTCAAACAATTTTAATTATTTGTTATTATTCAAAAAGTATAAATCGTAAAGACATGAAAATTTTACCGATTATTATAATTCTTTTTATGATTTAATTTTCAAAATATTTTGACTGTTTTTGCGCTATTTATAGACAACTGAAATTTTCAAATTTTCGGAAATTTTTTTTTCGAAGTGTCGATAAAATTTTTTTGGCCCAATCAAAGTACTTGAAAATTTAATACAAAGATCCTCATAAGTTCTTCCTATAGTGATTAAAAAATTATAAGAATACATAGGCACAAATTTTTTTTATTAGAATTTGAAGTTCAAATATTGACGAAAATTCGTCAAAACCATGAATATTTGCAAATTATTTTGTAGTTATAATTCATACAAATTTTTTTGTAGCTAAGAGTTGCAAATTTAATAAAGGTTTTTCATAAGTTCAGCTTACAATAATTGCAAAAGAACTTAAATTTTGGTGTATTCAGGCCATTAAAACATAAACCACCTTTTTCACCAACCACTGAAAATTATATCCTAGGCTGACAAATCATCTTCGTTCAGAATCGTTTTTCGTATACAATGATAATTATCATTGGATTCAAATTTAACCCTCCTATAATGTATAATATAGTGATCCACACGGCACCTAATGTACAGCAGAGCGATACCCACTTGCCTACTTTTTTTTTTTTTGAAAAAATCTGGTGCTAACTAATTGTTATCTCGTGCTTTAACCATAGCTAAGAACATTTTCTTATCGTCAGATATGATGAAAAACATCAAGTACTAACAATTTTAAATTCAATGTTTTGTTAATTTTAAGAAGTAGTAATTTAATAATAATTATGTATTTTTAATAATAGGTACATGTATTATTTAATTATCGTTGTAGACTTATAGTACTATAGACTATATTACTATTGTATTATATGTAATTATTTAAATTCTTTAATTGAATATTTACTTTAATTATATTATAAATGACTTAGGTACCTTAAACTGTTTATAAATGAATAAATAAACGTATAATTATCCACAAGAACAATTAAATCAATACGTTTGGGGGTTCATTACCCACTATTCAGTAACTTATAAATGTATTTATTAAAATCGCTATTAATAGCCATTAAATAAATAATAATATATTACAGAATCTAAAGTTAGTATAATTATTTAATTTATTCATTAATAATTTTGTAATATGTACAAAGGCTGAAAGACAAACGGTGTAATAACCAATAATCATAATTCATAATTATTTAAACTATTATACATACCTATTCAGTATTCAATTTCATATAGATATACCTAGACACCTAGTCATATAGAAATTCAGTTCTACAGTCGATGTACTTTAATATTATCATTAAAAATGTGCAGTAAAAAGTTAAATAATATAAAATTATAATATATCATATTAACTACACAGTTTACACATATTGATATTATACAATATAGTGTATAATATTATCTATACACGTTAGAAGATTATATACCTATATACATAATAGTACCTATATATGCTATAACAGCGTTTCCTAAAGTGTATGTGATTATTGAGAAATTGTTTTTTAAATCAAATTTAATGAAGAATAATCATATACAGTAATAAGTATAATTCGACATTTGGTTAGTTTCTTAATACATTTAATAATAATAACACATATTTAATTTGTTTATAACATCAAAATAAAAGGCAGAACTAGTGGGGGTCTCATCCAACATCCATCTATAGCAGGGGTGGCCAAACTTTTTTTGGTTACGATCTACTAAAAATATACTTCACCTTTGAGGATCGACTTCCATAATTTTTTTTTTTTATTATTGATAAGCTATAACTATTAAGGAACATATAGAGCGTGTGGCCCTAAAAATAAATTCTAATATGATCGATTTTGAAATCGTCCGAGATCGACTGTTTGGCCGCCCCTGATCTATAGTCTTCTATCAGTTCTATCCAACACCGCTCAATCATACTTTTAAAATTAGACTACAGTTACATTCTTTTCAGCTCAGCTTCTTAGTTCTTACACTAACTGGAAAAGAATGAATAAACTTCAAACTTTGTATACCTACTCAGCTCCAGAATCATAATGGGGTACCTATGTTAGATCTACTCCTGATCCGTGGCTACCGAAGTTGAGACCACTTGTCTTCCATCAGATGCTGGTGAATTTCAAAACAGTTATTTCAATCAAATCATTATATTTTCGATACGTACTATTCATTATTCTTAATTAGCGTTATAATAAGTGCTCGTCCTATCAATGCCAAATCAATGCTAGTCCTTTTAATCGCGCGCACAGCTAAGTGCCAACTCTCTATATATTCAATTTTCACCAATACGTTATAAAATCAAATAGGTAAACTCTAATTTTACGAGCAACCTTACAACTTTCTCCTAAATACCCTTCTCATTCAAATTCAAAACCAGTTTTACTATAGGACAAGAGGTACTTACTCAATACCTACCTTTTTTTTGGAACTTTTTTTACAAATTTTAATTTTTCCAGGGTTAATGCTTATCTATATTATTTTAGTAATATCAAAAATCACAACTCACTGGCATACATTTAATATGAATACTTCTGTAAGACTTTTAATTAGCATCGCATCAACCATCACATGATTATTGATTACAATTTTAAATATAAATACATAATATGAAATTATGATATACAAATACAGTGGCGAAGATACTGTTTTATTGGGGGGTAGGCGTTTAAAATATATTTATGATACAAATTACAAGTTATTAGTGAAACTAAACGTAATTTTTGTTTTGTTTTAACCAATATAAAAGATTTTGTTGTTTTTTTTTTGAGGGGGAGGTGGAACCCTTTACTCTCCTCCCATTACTACGCCACTTATTAAATAAAAAGTTAACTTTACCTAAACCACCCCATAATTTGATATTTCAGAATATCTACCTACGAACCAATTCAAACAATAAATGGTTTATGCATTTAAATTGTGATTATCAAACTGACGATTTTAAATTCTTAGGACGTTTATGAAATTATGGCTACGACAGGCTACACAATAATAAATGTAGGTACCTATTACAATTTATGTTTTATTAGTTCTATAGTCGTGAAGTAAGCTGGTAATAAATACTATATAACAATGGTTATTAACATTTGACATATTATTAATTATAATTATCTATACATATAGCCTATAGGTAGTAGGTACCTATTATGGCAATTATTATTTAGTTACTTACCTACCTAATAGCATTATTTTTACCGTTATTTGGCTGGAATTGGTTTGATGTTCGAATAATATGGCTTTATATTATATAGAGGCAAATCAATTCTTTTATAAATTATTATAACCATACATATGAGTAAAAAGACGTTACAAAACTAAGAGTTAAGAAACTAATATTACCTACGTAATATGTTATATTATGTATAGCTTCAAACTTGTTTTTTGTCGTCAGACATTTCATTTTGGATATTAAGTGTTTTTTTACTGTCGCATTGGTCACACTGAATGTGTCTTAAACTTTCTAGCAACTTCTATTTTGCTGAGGCTACAGCCTACAGGCAGTAGATAAGTAGTGTTATCAGCATTCAGTGCAATATATACATATTTTTTTAGTTTTATGTTTTTATTTAAAATACATATTATAGATTATTATTATTACATCTAAAATTTGTAATAGTACATATTTTTCTTAAATGTATATATTTTTTTTAATTATTTAAGAAGTTTTAATAGTATTTTGATAAACAACAATATTTTTTATTTAGATATACCTAATGAAGCTAGAACAATAAAAAATTCCATTAGTTACCTACTAGTATTTATGGTTTTAATTATTTTTAATAATTGAACTAGAATGGAAGGTACGTTGAGCAAATGGACAAATGTTGTTAAAGGATGGCAGTATCGCTGGTGTGTACTTGACGACATTTCAGGAACACTATCATATTATACGGTAAGCAAAAAAGTAACAAATAATTTATAATTTGTGCAAACTTACCTAATCATCATCTTAACATGACATTTAGAATTGAAAAATTATTTTATGTAGACACTTTTATTATATAAGTTACAAATTATCTTATTAATACTAGGTAAAATGTATTTTTTTTTATCTACAATGATCTATACATTTTTTATTTTTAACATCTTTTTTTTTTTACTTTAATTTCTCCAAAGCATTAGGTATGAAACAACTTGATGTCAAAACTAGTGTATGTGGTATGTAATACAAGAATACCAATTTGATTGAGAGTGCCTTAGTTTACTACCTAAACATAAAAAAATGAATTAATATTTAACTAATTGAATATGGTCAATATGAAATAAAATTACTTTTCACTTCAGTTGCAAAAATTATTTTATAATTGTTTTGTACTTATGATTGTGAAAAAAAATAAGTAGTTAAATTTTAATAGATACCTACCTAATTAAAATAAAAAAATTTGATTAAGCCCAACAATCTATCATATAAAATTCATTATATGTGTTAACAGAAGTTTAAAGTTGTGTTGTATAAACAAAAAAATAATACAAATATTAGGTTTTCTTTTTAATTATAGTAATATTCAAGTAAAACAAATAATAATAGGTACAATATAATGTTATAATATTTTTCATAGCATTTTTATATGCATATTATACAAATGATAAGATAATTATTTTTTTTTTTCTGGCAATTTAAGCTACATTTTTTTTTTTTGTTATGTATGTATTTTTGTAAAATTTGTAAAATAAATAAAATAAAACAATGATGTCTGGTAGCATTCCATATAGGTATGCATTAGGCATGGAACAACTTGATGACAAAACTTGTAGTGTATGTAGTACAAGAATACCAAACTGAATCTATAAATAATAGAATATAAAATCATCAAAATAAAAGACATCCGATTATAATTTTGTTTTCCAAATAATTACCAATTGAATAATTGTCACATATTTTTTATACTTCAAAGTAAATTGATGATATTTTGGTCCCATAGATGAAAGTTGATAGTAAGCATACATAATAATATGTACTACAGAATTCACTAAAATTGGAAAAGAAGCCATACCACCTATAATAAATAGTTAGTAAAATAATTAAAATTCATCAATAATTTATAAACTAAATTTCCTTAGTTATTGTTTTTTTACCTGGGAAGAATTTAACTGCAGCCCAAGCTAAAATAAACGTAGATGCATGATGATAAACATGAAGTCCAGAAACTTGTTTTGTCTTTTTACGTAGTATGAAAAAAGCCTAAAATTAAACAATTTTAAATATATTACCTATTATTCATTATAAATAAATATTTTATTTACTAAAAACAACCTACGGTTTTTGTTTTTTATAAGAAAATACCTATAAAAACTTTATAAAAACATGTACACAAGTAGTATAATATGTAATATAAAACAATAAAGTATTATTGGGTTGTAAGTAAAAAGTCACTTATTAGTGACACTTAACTAGCCTATTGAGTATAGACATTAAAGCATTATAGACATTTAAAATAAAAAATGCGAGGAAAATTATACTTAACGATCATATTCTAGTTCTACTACCTACATACCTATTTTATAAGTTTAAAGAAATTTCATTATTTTTAATAGCCACCTTAATAGCTTAATGTTATATAATATAAATTACTTAATAAAATTATATATGTTCAAATTGATGCTGAATACTATAATGTTCACTAAATTTTATATTTTATATAGTATATGTATAGATAGGTAATAGAAAAAAAATTAAATTAATTTCATAAAAATTAAAAAATGTTTCTTGTCCGTGTAATTTAAGAAGTATCAAATTTCAAATTACATTATGATAATAAAATATGTTATTACAGACAAACATAATAAGAAAATCAGATATTCTATACTTAATAAACTAAAAGTCCACTTATAACCTAAACATTTATATGAAATACATATTCCTAAGTAGAATTGACTATTAAGAATTATTATACTTAAAATTCATTATTTTTTTACTTTTTTAAATAATACTTACAGTTTCAGCAAATTCGACCAATTTTAACATGTATGTCCACCAAAATAGTTTAGCTAACTAAAAAAAATAAAACCAAAAATTGTATCATCACTTTTTTTTTTTATTATTATTAAGTTAAACACTAGTTTAAACATTATGTTTATTTTATATTTTGTTAACTAATTTAAAATGCTGTACATCATAATTTAGTATTCTAGATATTTCAATTCAAAATTCACAAGACTTGCAGTTCTAAGAAATATAAACTTTTTTTTTAATATATTTATTTTTTACGTTATTAGATAAAAAAAAATATATAGCTTTAAAAAAATGAATACTATTTATTGTGGCTAAGATACAATATTGCAATGTAAACATTATTATTAAATAATTTATTAAATCTTAAATTAAATAAATTTATCTACTTTAATTTAAAAAAAAGTGAGAAAGTAAATACCTAACCGCTCTGCTGTACAGTAGATGTCAAGTATACGTTATCAGTTACCATTGAGTAACTCATTGTAATGTATAAGTTAAATTTGAATTCAAAGATAACTTATTGCTTACAAAAAGTGATTCTAAGCCAAAATGATCTGCCAGCCAATATAGGTACTATGTATATTCTATGATGTATTTATATTGCTATTGTTGTGATTTATTTTACTATTAATAATATTTTATTCGTTGTATGGTTTAAAACTAAAAGTTTCAAGTCAAAATAAATTTTTAAGCTACAAAAAATAATCAAAATTGTTATTCTTTGTTAATTTTGTCGATATTTGGAGTTAAAATATATGCTATGAAAAAAAAAAATGTACTTATAAAGTTTTTAGATTTTTTGTTTTAGTATGAAATATTTTTTTGGGCTTTATATTACATGTCTATTGGCTAAGCATTTTGTCCTAGCATAAAACATTATTTTTATGGATATTTAAAGAAAAACTTTTGAAATATCTATAAATAGCTTAAAAAGAGTCAATAGAAAATTATAACTGTATAGTGAATATGCATTTGGTGAAAATTTCTTTTGAATTACCAAAAAGTAAAAATATCGATTTTATTATAAAAATCCCCTTCCAAGATATTTAAATTGAAAATCTAAACATTTTTAGTCTTCAATACTCCATAAGGTGATGACAAACACGAAATAAAAAAATAAACTCACATCATTATAAAATAAATAATTCGTCGTTCTGCCTCGAACCTAAACCGTTTTGAAATGGTAAAGGTTTTAATCATATGAGCTTATTTTTTATATATTTTTCTTATTCCTATGTTAATACATATAGCTTGAAAGTTAGAAATATTTCAAAAATTATGAAACATTGTAACTTTTAAGGATGTGTTAGGCATTAGTATAAGTCTAAAATCAATTATATAAATTATTCAGTTAACTTTATGGTTTAATGTAAAATAATTTAAAATAATTTTTTTCTTTCAAATTTGCTTGAATTAGTTTTGTTATGTTATGCGTAAGTATATTGTTCATACAAGTATGGAAGTTACAAGTATTATTATATTCTTTTCCTTACTCGAATCGAATGAGGTGCATTGGAGTCAACAGGTTCACATCCAAGGGTATATTTAGTCGTCCATCCAGAAATTAAAATCTAAATATGTAAATCGTAAATAATATTAATTGTTTTATACGTACACATAATTTATACTTTAATACAATCGTGCATATTACAATGAATAAAAATTATTTAGAATAATACTTTCCATATAAAAAATTATGATGCATGCTACTAACTGAACTAAGTTATACACTTTAATTATTGGTAGTAAGTGAAAAGGTTTTCTATTTTCCATAAATTTTGGCCCCAAGTATAACACAACATATAAATACACCGAAGCACATGCTAATGTAGTTGTGATTCCTTGAACCATAGGCCATTCATTAGTTCTAGGATCTGAAAAAAAGATTTCATATTATTTGTTATACAATAGAGGTTTTTTTATTTTGTATACGCATTCTTTTATACATCTTTTTTTTTTTTTAAATAAAAGTGACAAATATCATAATTTGATAAACAAATAAAACTAATTGTTAAATGGGCATGTTGTGTGTGTTATAAACGAAATTGTATCTTTTTAAAGCCCTAGAGCTTCCGCAATAGTATAACCAAATGCTAATACATATTTTTTTTTATCTAACTGTTTCTATAACTATACATTACTTATATAGATAAAAACCTATAAACACACTCAAGAGATCCCAATATTAATATAAATAATTTTAATTAAATATTTATATTTACAATAAATTGAATAACGTTCTGCACCATTATAATTAGAAATATGTATTATTTTCTATTTATATTACATGATTGTAGTACATCAATGGGAAAATATTGAAAATATACATTTGGAGGTGTTAATTGAAATTTACCGAGTGGTATATCTTGAGTTATTTATTAATTCAATTATGACGCATTATGCAATAAAATTAGTTATATTTATGTTAAGTCACACTCGGAATATTATAAAAATAAAACTTTAGTAAGGTAAGAAACCCCCGATTTAACTACATAGGTATACATTTATACAACTAATAACATTATTTCAGCATAGAATTTCACCAAATATTGAGATTGATTGATTATTTTTTAAAAACAAAAGTAATTTTTTAAACTATAAACCTACCCAATTGTGAATATGTGTTTCTCGTATTGATCATTTTAATAATATAGATATTTAGATTTTAAGTATTATTGACATTGGTATTTGGTTATATTTACATATGATATGAAGTGAGTGATTTAGTATCAATGTATCATTAAAATGAAGAAATATTGTCCACGTTAATAATGTAGATATAAGTTTATGACTTAATGTGTATTGTACAATACAATGGTTCCTAAACCTTTGTAATTTAAACCTTTCTTAGTATAACAACAATCTTATTTTATCGATCGTATAATGTTGGTAATAAGTACTATATAGGTACTATATACTAGATGCAAATTGCAAATTACCTAAATTCTAAACATAAACATACAGGTGCCAGGTATATAGTTTTAAATTCGTGATTTCTCTACCAAACGACCCCGCTCGTTAGGTTAGGTTAGGAAGCGCTCTGAAATATTTTCCGACTTAAAGCAAACTACCACTATATACTACCCATGTACCAAAAGTTTCTAATTAAAATTTCTTTTTAACTTATCCATTGCCCGTTACCCACCTACTCATTCACTCATTTTGGACTTAAAGTAATTGGCTCAATAAAAATGCCTATTTCGGGACTCCACTGGCTGGTGTGATGAATAGTTTGTAATTATTTAATATTCTCCACTCAAACAGAAAACTATTATAGAAAATACTTCATAAATATAGATTGTCCCTATATTGTTACAATATAATATTACATAAATCTGTAAAACATAAAAATGTACAAAAAGTGTATATGAATATATGATAAGAGTAGTGTTGGCTTAAAGTTACATGAGAAATAACTACCTAATAAGTTACTTATCAGTGACAATTTTATAGTACATTATCATATTAATATAATAAAAATTAAAAAATATAAAATAAATTATGAAAAATAATTATTTTTTTTTTTTTTACATTTTTTATCAAATGTTAGTGATATTAAGAAATTTGAATAACTATAGATAATAAAATTACATGGAATCTCTTTGTGTAATATATACCTATTAATAATTAATAAATCGTCCTCACGCGTGTCTATCAGCCTACTTCATATTTTTTATTATAGATACTTATAACTATTTATTCAAATACCTAACTACTTATTTCCTCTTTTTTTTTAAAATATTTAAGTAATTAATTAATTAGCTCTGCAAATAGGGGCTATCTCAAATTTTCAACTAACACGAAATGACGAAAATGTAAATTCATTTTTTTTTTAGTTAAAGTAAATCAAAAAATACTTAAAAGTTAAAATTGTATTGTAAACCGAGATCTCTTTAAATTATTTTATCTTTTAGTTATTATTTATAAGATAAAAATAGTGATAAGGTCAAGAATACACGTCTTGTTTGTTTATGATGATGTTCTAAATTTATAAGGTTAATACAAAACAATATTATTGAAAAGAGATATTGTTGTCGTCGATGTATATTCATAAAATACCTATACGTTATAAATATACATATATTTGTAAATTCATTAAAAAAAAAAATAAACCATGGAAGTTTTTCTGTTGTGTATCTTGTCGTTAGGAAGTTATTGTAATGAGTGTAATGGATGTACAAAATTGCTAAAATTTGAATTCAATGATTATAATCATTGTTTACGAAAAACAATTCTAAGCGAAAATGGTCGGTTAGTTAATTCTTCTTTTAGTTATTTAGTAGATTGAATTAGTATTTTGCCAAAGACAGTTTATTATCGCATATAATATGTATATGATAATTATTATAACATTATTTTATAAAATATACTAGCTGTTTTTAATTTAAACTAACCAAGTACTGGTTTTCCATAAAATTTTGTAAATAGGTTCATAGTATCAAATAGGTATACATAATTTAAAATGAATCTAAATATTTGTTAAATACTATATAGTGTGTATTTTAGTAAATAATAAACGTAGGTAGTAGCAAAAATTTCAAGTCCTTAAGAATAATATTATATTATATATTATAATATTTTTAAATTACAACAAAATAATTAAAATTGTTATTTTTTGTTTATATTTTAAGATTCATCTAAGGATAATTTATGAGAAACCTTGTATTAAATCGTCAATTATTAGTCACTAAAGTTGAAACAATTTTAAATACTAATATAAATATTTGTTGTAAAATTTAATTCTCTTTAGTTAATCGTTTTTGAGCATTAACAAAAAACAAAAAATAAATATTGTTAATAACAAGGTTCCCGTTTTCTCAACTTTATTTTTATTTGTCTCTATTACTTCAAAAGTTATTGTTTATAATTTATTTATAAAATTATAAATATAACTTTTCAGGCGTGTTTTTGTTTTCCCAATTACTTTAAAACGCAGGAATCTCCTAAGTATCAACTACATCCAATTTGCTATCAGAAACCATACTCAAAGTTGAATATTGAAGTATTTTTGGTCCTAAAGGACATCTCATTATAAAACACACATTATTGTAAAATCATTCATATTTCGTTGCTCCACTCGACATCTAAAATATGAAAGAAAAGCTTTTTGTGCAAGCATAATAAATTCTTAATATGAACTTTCTATACTTATAAGACAATAAATTAAATTATGGTATAAATACAATTATAAAGAAAACCTAACAAAATTAACTACCAATATACTTATCGGATTTTTTATGTTATGAAGTAAATATCTAAAAAAAGTTTCTTTACCAAATTTTTCAAATTGAAAAATAAAATGTATATTTAATGCATCATAATAGGAATTTTAAGTTATAACTAATACATATTTAAGTAGTTTACTACGTGATATTAGTAGCAAAATCAATTCTATGGTAATTCTAATTGTAATAAAATTACCAAACCATAAATTATTTTTACAATTGCGTATTGTAATAGTTAATATTTTTTCCATGTATTAAACAGATTTAAAATATTACGTACCTCCATATTGATCGACAAAAGCATCTAGCTTTTCAAAAAATTCTTTCGTCACCTCCATCAACGAATCTATTAAACTATTAAATAAAAATAAAAATATAGTTATTAAACTACCCTATAACATTAATTCCCAACCGTATAATTAAACTAGAATGTCGCCACCTACGCGACATGTGCTTATAAGTATAATGAATATGTTTTATTTAAGTAGACATACTTTATGTCCCCCGCCTACTTACTTTTAATTTAATTAGCATATAAGTTAGTACAATAATTTTTCTAATGTACATATATATATATATAGGTACATTATATCTTTGTGTAATTTCCTTGTCCCCTGGAGTTATTGAACACAACATAGGTTACCGTATAATAATAATTATTATAATCTGTCAAACAATAATAATAATGATTTTATTAACAATTACTTTACTACGAAAAGAGTGTAGTATTTTTATGTAAATTATGTTATTTATTTGACTTATTATTTGTGATTAAATTATGATAAAAATACCTTTTATAATAATATACCTACTCATTTGAAAAAAAGTTATCAATTAATTTTTATTTAAATGAAAACAACATACTGTTCAATGCTCATACAATTAAAAAACTCATTAGGTGTATTTTAAATTTTAAAACATTTTCGAAAATTTAAAAAATTTTAATATTAATTAAACCATTATTAAAATGTCAGCCTCAATATACAAGGTGATTATTATAAAGGAAACA
>VUJU01003596.1:0-24660 GCA_009835225.1 Aphis craccivora | reverse complement strand
GTTGTCTGGCCTTCTATTCAAGTAAAGGGGTGTAGATTCCACCTAGGACAAAGTTGGCACAGAAAGATTCAACAGTTGGGGCTTAGTACCGATTATAAAAAAAAAAATACAGAAATAAGTAATTTTTTAAAACTCTTTTTTGGACTTCCTTTCTTAAATCCACAAGAATTTTGATTCTTGAGATGAGAAATTGATAATATAAATTTTAATATAAAAATACCCGGGACGCAATTTACATATACCCAAAAAATACTCGGGACGCAATTTACATCAAAAAGGTACATTGGGACGCAACTTACAGTCACCCATGTTAAATAGTTCCATAAATACATCGGTGTATTCCCACGTGCTCGGATCGTGATCGGGAAATCCTATCGGGCTATTCGCCGACATTATTAATAAATAATAATTATCATTATATTATCATCGCAACTTTAGTACCCGAGATACACCTGCAATGTGACTTGTGAACAACTGTTTCTTTGCGCGTGCAATACATACTTCTTAGTTATTACAAATGGTATAGTTTTAATTTCGGCGAATCGTACGTTACTTATGGTGTCTGATCAATTTTAAAAGTTCATCGTACACAGTTGTTGTTTAGGTATAACTACCGGGAGTGGGTGGCAGAGTGGTCGGTCGCTGAGGCCAAAATTAAACGATTTCGGCATGGATAGTATATTAGAGTAGTATAATGATGTATATTGTCGTCATATTACGAGCGTAAAACAAATTTCCATTATTGGTACATGCGGATTATATGTTATACATTAATGTCAGGAGAATTTTTTTTTTTACGTTCTTCGCTTCCATTAATTATATAGCTGTAGATCATAGGTACTATATAATACCTAGTACCTACGCTCGTACATGATGCCTACGCATGTTCTCCGCGTACATAATTTTTTCTTTTACGTCTTGATTTATTGTACGTTGTGGTTGGCTTAATGTTTTTTTGATTTGCAATTTGAATACTGCGGGCTTGAAGAGTCGGCGTGAAAGCCAAACGATTTTCGAAGCCACAGGCAGTGTACTCATGATATTTCGCTTTGCAGTTTGGACCGCTACACCTGTTGTTGGCAACCGGTTATTTTAAGTACATATATCGTACGTCAAAATACGATATTAATCATGATGCGATATGTGTTTTTTTTATTTCTACAAAAAAAAATTAGCAAATAGTAATAATAACACTAATCTCAGAGGAAAATACGTCGTAAATTATAGTTGTTTGGTACTTGTAAGACGTGTTAGCAATATTGGTTGGACTGTATGAAAACAAATTGGCCTAACATCAAGTGAATAAATTCTTCATTAGTTTTTTGGTAGTTACCTAAGTGTTAAACAATTCGATATGACGATATTCATAGGAAAACGGTTAATGATAAAGATGTAAATACAAAATTTTCTCGATGAATTATTTTTGATTTTATTGAAATTATTATGACTTACTGGTTTAAAATTAAATGTCCATCTGATAAAATGCCAAGGCTGACGTCGCGTGTCGTATTAATTATTATTATTGTTGATAAAAGCCTTATTATTAATTTGTATTAATTGAGGAAGCGAGAAATTAATCACTAAATTATCTTATACGACTATGTCGCGGTCGCTTACGTTGTTCTCGTTATGTTTGCGTGCTGTTGGGTACCGATTCTTTATTTCAAATGGATTTTTTTGGTGTTAAATTGGTTTTAAATAATTGCAAACGAATGCTGGTTATATTTTGCTAGAGAATAAAAATTTGAAAATAATGCTATACACAGTGACTGCGAGTTAAAAATACAAGAAGTTATAATTTTAAGCATTATCGGGACGGTTTTATCTGTTTCTTAAAAATTATAAACATGCTTGATTAGTTTTTCTATTATTATTTTCTCGTGATTTACAGTTGATCACTTTGTGTACAAAAAGTATATTTTTCAACATAAATATTGTTGTTGTTTTCGAAACATGTAATATATTTTGCATTAGTTGTGTAAATATTATTATATTATGTCTATAGAATTTGTTTAATTAATTGTTAATCTGTTAATTATTCTTTTTTCTCATACAAGTCTTAACGATTAGATAATGAATAATATTTATGGTACCTTTAACTACATTTATTTTTGTATAGATTAATATTATTTTGTAACTATGTGTATATTGCAATTTGTTATTTTAATTACTTTAAGTGTGCAGTTCGGAAAAATATTGGATATTGACATTACGAAGGATTTAAATGGAAAGCAAGATAATTTCGTTAAAATAAGTATAACTTTCACGATTGAGTATCAAAAGTGAATATTATTGCTTTTAAATATTTTAAAAATGAAATTCAATATATGAGATTCATATAACCGCAATGGTACTGTATTATTATTAATTTCATAATGATTTTGTTTTTTTTTCGATTTGCCTGTCTATTTGTCTATACAATTACAAAACTATACATGTTAATAGAATTATATGCATCGTTTATAATTTAAAATTACCCGGATACATACTATCAATTCAAGTTTAACCGTCAATCTTGAATTTTGAGGCGTGTAAAACTTGAGGATAAAATTGCTTTTTTTCTTAAAGAAAGCACTTCTAAATAGGTACAAGTGAAAAACAAATGGTCCTCTCGTTCTCCGCTCCGAGTTAAATTTATCGTGAAGTGTACTTACCGGTTTTATCAACACTATATATAACATCAATCATTTTGTTTTTTATTTTGATACAATACCTATAAAAATATATTTTGTCCAGCAATTAAAAAAAACATTAAAAGCAGGAAACGAGTTAAGCGAATTTTTAATGGGCCCACAGGTCATTATTCTAACTAACTTCAACAGGAAAATTATGATACTAAGTACAACTAAATATGTGTCATAAATAATATTTAGTAATATTACTTGAAATTATTGAGTTTTTACGTTGCATAGAATAAATTATGTTTGTTTGTGTTCTACATACCATCGTATTTTGTGTTATTTAAATATCAGTTATTGTAATTTAATAAAAAAAATTTTGTTAGTTTGTTACCTATTCATTTATTTATTATCATAAATTAATTTTCTTGTTTTAGGACCAATGGTTTGGCCAAAATTATTTCCACAAGCCGGTGGTTTATTACAATCACCAGTCAACATTGAAACTTCGAAATCTACCAACGACATGACTCTAAAGAGCAAACCGTTGTACTGGAATTACTGCCCTGAAATGTGTACAAAAATTATCAACACCGGCTATGGATGGAAAGTGGATGCTACCGGTGGCGAAGGATCGGGTATTTTTTAATAGTTTAATATTTTTACTTCTTTGAAAATAATAATATTAACAATAATAGGTAAATACCTATTTACATTTCGCTGTGTAATTATATTTGTGCTAAAATTATTAGCAATTCACGTTTCAAAAATAACTGTAAATTTTTTTTGCTATTACAACATAATTATTATCAATATTAGTTAACTAATATTACAATACCGTGTTTATTTCTAAAACAATATTCATAATCGTCCAACTTATAGTTAGGTATATGAGATCGAATATAATTTAAAGACGTGTATCGTTAGATATTTTGTATGTTACGACAGATTCAATATATAGAAAGAACCAATTACTATGTTATAACATTTGCTCCATGAATGCGTTAAGTTTGTTGAGATTGAAAATGTAGTATGAAATGCAATAGTTTTACTTTGTATTTGGATGTTTGAGGTTGTTTTCTCACGAATACCTATGTTTTACTTTTTTTAGAACTCTCTGGTGGTCCATTGGGACATAAGTACAAATTGGAACAGTTCCATTGCCACTGGGGATGCACTAGCTCCAAGGGATCAGAACACACTGTTGATGGAATTCCATATGCGGGCGAGGTAAGTGTATTTAAAAATTAAAAAATTTGCTTTTTTTTATACATAATATATTAATCCATATTGCATTAAAGACAATACTTCTTGGTTATTACATTTATGAACACAATAAAATGTGTCAGTCCATCTATTCTCGTGCTCAAACGACCCTGTACCGCGGCGATGAATGATGACAAACAAATTATTTTCCTTACCTACTCAATAGATTCCCCGTTATGGGCCTCTGCCGGGTTTCTCTTTCGAGTTTCATTGTTACTCATTTGTTATGGTGAAACTATTGTTTTTATATGAGTGTATATTTTCAATAGTCATTTGCTTTTATTGTCTATTTTTCTTTTGATGTTTATGGTTTTTGATATTTTTCTATTGATGATATTCCATGGTTAGTAGTAGTTTACATAATATTAGTGCTACGATAATTTCGCGAAAAAAGATCAAATGCAATCATTGATAGACAATATATCGTTGTTTCACTCAACGCTTTTACTTAACACCTAATTTCATCAGATGCTGTTATAGTTAAATGTATTAATTTATGAATTTTAAATGTTTCAGTTACATCTAGTTCATTGGAATTGTGATAAATACAATTCATTTGCCGAAGCCATTGCCCATCCAGATGGTTTGGCCGTACTTGGAGTGTTCTTACAGGTATTTAAAATAATCCACACGATGTGTGGTAAGTGGGTAATTGAGAACTTCCTCAAAAGTTATGCATGGTTTACGGGCGCAACTGGTTAAATAGGTATAGGTCTATTCCACTCTCGGCTCTATTATAAAAACATATAATAATGTGTCTTACGTTAACACTTTGACGTTTGCTGTTAGTTTCTGTACTTTGTGTATGCCAAATTATAGTTATGGTGCCGAGTCTGGGGCTGATCTACCATATTTGTAAATACATGACACAATAGTATTTAGATACTTGTTATTGTTTATTTTTTTTTAATTTTTACTAGCATTGATTAAATACATTGAAACGGATCAACTCCAGCCACCACTTTAGGATTAATCTGTTGATTGATCTTTAAAACACTTGTACCTGTCTAGTTATAGATCGGTCCAAGTCGGGGAAATTAGAAATTTTTAACGGGTCCTCCGAATAGAATACTGTGCAAACTTCTGATGAATGGGTCTGTTAATGACTCCGCGTGAGTACCTCACAGTATATCGTGTCTGTCACAGAAGACAGACACATTGAGTGTTATCGATTCTGGGACATAAATCCCATCTTATATAATTTAGGATTATTATTGTTAAACTATTATCATTTATTATATTTTAATGATTCTACGTTTTATAATAATTAACTTGTTTTTCAGTATTAATAATTATATCCGCCTGTGGTTGTATGAATTTTTTTAGGCTGGAACCGAATCTCACAATGAATTGGAAAAAATTGTTTCATTAATTCCACAGGTGGCCTTACGAAACCAAACTGCTGAAATAACCAACTCCATCGATCCAACAAATTTGTTGCCTGGTAATTAATGATTTTCCCTGAATTACTATTAATAACTATTAATAAAACACACATACATATATATAATATATATAATACACATTTTGATGATCATGGTAATTATTATTTAAAAATAAACCATATACTCACGAACAGTATTCACCTAGGTACCCACATATACACATGAACACTATGCCAATATGCTTTTGCATAATATTGTTTGCGTACTTCACTTTCAGAGGACGTAACTTACTGGACATATCATGGTTCACTGACCACTCCACCATGTTCGGAATGCGTTACATGGATTATGTTCAAGAGCCCATTAGAAGTCTCCGAAAAACAAGTAAATACATTAAATACTATTATATAATGTATTCAATCGTTAATACAGATAATGGACTATTTATATAAGCTATACATCATAAAAATCATCATCATCATTATTTGGCTTCATAACAGTAAAAGTTTTAGGTGTCACCAAAACTAAATATATAGGTATGGCAGCAACTTTGTGATACGCATATCCACTAGAAGTACCCCCACTTTTCACCATGTATTACGTTATCCATCTCAGGTTGGTTGTATATATCATAACTTTTTATTTCTTCATTACTGTACTTCGATACTTTATCTTGCATCTTAAATAAGATTAATTTATTATACGTTGATCTATAGCATAATATTTCTAGTATGATTTGTCTTACATCATAAAAATTAATATTTGATATTTTCTAAAAATTTTGATTTTGCTGTTTTCATGTATAGTGATGTGGAAAATTATTTTAATATGATATTTGACTTTTTTTAATATGATTAGGTATAGAGTTTATTCCATAATATTGTTATATTATTTATTATTAATTTCTTTAAATTGAATTTATATTTTATGCAAATTAATTAGTATAATCGGTAGGCCCCTCAGTCATTTAAATTAAAAGCTATGATCTACCCTTTTGAAAATAATTCCAAATACAGCTGTTAATATAACCATAATAATTAAATTTTAAATTTACCATTTATTGATCAATTGTATAAAATACATAACGTACCTATACTAGCTAAAAGTAAATATATTTTTTATTAAATACGCAAATTGATTAAATATTAGTAACTGCAAATATATATAATTATACTTAAGTGTATTTTAATATATTATAACTTATGATTAACGATAATGCAAAAATAAATAATTATGTTGCACTTGTCTTGGTTTTTAAAATTAATATTTATAAAATATAATATTTGGTTAGGTTATGCTATTAAAACAGCTTATAATATTTTTTTCCTATAAATTAGATTGCCTCGTGTATAAGGTTTAAACATATTAAATAAGTAATATTTATATATTACAATATGCAGGTATTAATACATATACATTGTACAAATAAAAAATAAAATTATAAAAAAAATTAATAAATTTTTTTATTTTTTATTTTACAGTCAAACTTTGATCGTTTTTTAGATAATTAAAATAACTAAGTACTTAATTAGTTAGGTATGACTTATAAATAAAATAATTCTAATTACTTTCTTATAGAATTATTACTAGGCATGTTCAAAGCTATATAATAATGTCAAGTCTTACTGTTGTTAATTATTTTATCTAAATTTTGTTTCAATCATCATTTATCTTGGAAATTATTTTTATGAATATCGATTTTTATTTATTTATCCTTTATTAGTAAAACAATTATAATTAACACCTTTTGAAACGATAACATTTATTTTATTACATAATCTTAATCCATTTTAAATATTGAAGTAATATACTATATCATATTAAACCATTTATTTCTAAATGTTATTTATTCTAAATGTTGATAAAAGTAGTGTGTTTTACGTCAGCACTGAAGTTAATATTTAAATATTGCTATGTTTTAAGTATTATTAAGATTAAGCCAATGTAGGTAACAGGAAGTTAATTGGCGTATAATGAGTGATTATTTTATCAAATAACACTCATTATTCAAAATGTATCAAAATTTTTGAAATATTTTTATCGTAATATTGATTTAAATTATTTACTTTTTTGAATGACAATATACATTTTTAAATTCATATTCTGAAGCAGAATATTTTTTGGAGGATTTCGATACATAAAAATATAAATTCGGACGAGTTTAGTTTATGAGTTAACTTATAGGTTAGTGGAGTGATACGCCACATACCTAATGATAGTTTACTTCTCCACTCACCTTAACTTTAAATAGTTATAATTAATAGACTACTATTCTGGATTAAAATTTTTATGTATAGAAATATTTCAAAAAAATATTCTGTTTCAAAATAATAAATTAAAATGTATGTTGTCATTCAAAAAAGTAAAAAGCAAAAAATTAATCTTAAAAAAAATAAATGTTGTTTATTTTGACTGAAAATTATTTTATAAGATATACTTTTAAAACATAAATAGCTTTAGAAGTAATGAGTTTTGTTTATAAAAGCATCGCTCTGTATAAATGAAAAAAAACATTAATTCAAATCACTTAAACAAACATTATTTTTACTTAATATTTGTTGATAAGCGAAATATTAAGAAATTACTTTGTGTTTCTGTTTTAATTAATTTTTTTTTTTTTAATTAATGTTTTAATGTATGAAGTGAACTGAAATAAAGTTGCAAAACAAATAAATCAATTTATCATTTATTTAAATCGTAATTTCAATTTATAAAACTCTTGGTTTGAGCGTTTGAAAGTTAAATGTGTTAATACATGTCCAAATAGATAATCAGTTATCAGTTCATCATGATCTCACTACATTTTCTGAGTCTATAAAAAGTTAAATGTTATCCATAATTATGTTTTAGAAATTGAGAAATAAATAATGTAAATTCGCTTGTAACTTAATACGATTTAAAATCTAAATACAAACTATAAATAATTTTATATAGGTAATTGATGTGCTACAGGCGCGAATCTGAGGGAGGGCTAAGGGGCTTTAGCCCCTCCCTTCGGCCGTATTTTAAGTTATATAAAATGAAATTACTATAAAAAATATTATGTTTTTTTTTTGTAAATTACAATACGTAGCCCCCCCCCATTTGTGATTTCTAGATCCGCGCCTGATGTGTTATAATAATCGCTTCTATAGGAGAAATTGAATTAAACCATTCAACTTTTTCTATACTTTGTTCGTTGCATTTAAGTTGCCTAATCTCTTACGCCTTCCTTCTTATTGAATGTAGTTTGTAAGGTTAAGAACCGTGTCAGGTTGTTGTCAATATCCTGTTGTGTCGAGTGTATTGGCCTTGGTCGTTGGCAGTGTCATGTGACAAATATTTATCGTCAAATTCATAATATTAACATAATAATTAATGCTACTCAAATAATATTATGTTATTTTAATCATTATTTTCATATACTAGTTTGTATTAACTATTTTAAAAAAAGAAGGTTTTATTAAAAATAATTACATGTTATATAGTTAAAGTACTTCTATAGTTCTATGTATATTGCACGCGCGCGCGTGTGTGTGTAAGTCGAGTCATTAAGTACTGGTAACTACTGATATCGTATACTTCACACTATAATATTATTGCTTTTATATATATCTGGTATCTACTTAAAATATTCTTTTTTCATACTTAACTATTTCATATAGTTATCAGCCAAACGAGGTTTATAACGTTATACCTAAATAAATCATTGTTAATACATTAGCTAGTGAAATACTCGTACAATGTAATATTATCGATCAAAACTTAACCCAATGATTGACAATGTTTTTGTAATCTGTAATCTATATAACAAAAAGACGTAGAAATTAATTTAAAATAATATCAATTGCGAATCGATAATAATATATTATATAGGTGTATTGTTTGTCTTGTATTCCTTATGAATAATTCTTCGTATCCGTTTATTACCCAGTACCCACATGGTAGTCCTTACTGGTGTTAAATAATTATTGTTTATGTACGATTAAAAAAATACTCCAATAATTAGTAGGTATTTAAACAGTAACGATTGCGGTAGTATTTATAAATAAAATGAAAATAATGTATATGCAACATAATATTATAATTACAAATTAGCGTGTACATGTCAACATCTATTAATAATGGATCAAATATTTACAAAGGATTGAAATGTACAATTGCTTCGATAAAGTAGTTATTAGCGTCATAGTCGATGAGAAATAAATTATGACTGCTGTGAAAAACCTATTTACACTTAATGTTTAAAATGGAGAGTAGCAGTATAATAATACTCAATACAAATAAAATTGTATTCTCTTAGAAATCATTTTTTTTTTTTTTTGTGAATTTGAAGTATTTTATGGTAACCACACAAACTATGCCATTAAAAACTTGTATAAAATTAACTTTTAATTATTATTATGTTGTAAAATTTGTGCAATGACAATAATGTGTAATTTAATAGTTTAAAACACGAATGAACATTATAAAGAGATAATACGTGATGACAATTATTAAAGAAAGATAGAGCTATAACTACTTAAAAATATTTTTTATGGTCCCTCAAACTAAAGATAAGAAACGTGAATGTATATTTAACCACTGCTGCGGTGCATGTTCCAATATTTACTGAATGAAATATGAATAGCGATTATAAAAAAATCGAGGAACTACATATATGTAATAATGATGTGAACTTTTTTTTTATTCATAATTTTATGAGTTATGTTTGTGTCGATCATGTCACAGTGTAGAATTTACGTAGAGTTCTAATAAAGTTCATTACGAACAATCAAGCAGTTTCTATAGTAGTAAAAAAAAATATGACCGATGGTTGAGTAACTTATATTATAGTGACAATGCAATTTCTTACAAATTTAAATACAGTGATCATAATATATCTCTGTCCTAGACAATAATAATAAGTATAGAAATATCTTGTAGGGCTTGAGACGCTTAATGGAGCAGCTTACATCAACCAAGAGCTTCCTTTGCCCCAATTTACGGCTATATTATACATTTAGGCTAGGTATGACAAGGGCGCGGAGCGTATTATAGTCCTAACAATCCTTCGCTCTGTTTGTTGTTACTATTAAAGTAATAAACTTTTTTCCAATGAATATTTTAGCATATATAGATATACATATTTTTTTGTGTTGGATGTATCTTTTATTTTCGTAATCGTGATGGATTTTTAGTCATAACGTTAAAAAGTAATAATTTCGCGCTGCAGTACACATAATATAGGTTCGCTACTAGAAAAATAGAAATCGATGAATAGTAGAATTATTACGTTACCATAGTTACCAAACAATAATGGATCCAGGAAATCTGGATGAAAAAATATTTATTGTAAGGTTTCCCCTAGCAACTATTGCATAATATAATTCCGTTTCCATAGCAACCTCATTTATAGATTTTTTTTAAAATCATAATTTTAAAAATATGTATGATTCAATGTTTGGAACATTTTAGAAAATATCATAAAGTAGTTAGGTACTCAACGTTTTTTAACGATTTTTTGATAAATGTATTTATTAGTCACGATAACATGTTTATTCAAAGTAAACCAAAATATTTGATGAGACATTTACTTGTGAATATTATGCCTAATTGGGTAGATGAGCAATTGTATATATTATATATTATATATATTTTTTGTGTACTAGTTCCAATGCCATGGAATAATTTTTTACCTAAAAAAAACAAATTACACCACATTATTAGGTGCATTAGTCATTTAGATCAATTATGTAGTCACTCGGTTATTAGAAAAAGATTAATAAATTAAAATAGCAATAAATTTCAAACTATAAATTAAATAACACGTATTTTCCTTCTCGCTTGAATAAGGCCAAAATTAATTGGCTACTTACAGAATTAGGACTGCTTCATTAGCAATGAATTTATTATTGCACTCATTATACGTTTTTTCCATTAATATATTGTGAAATAATTCGTTTGGGTCAATTGACCCAGGCAGATCTCTGTATACTATGTCTGACTGCGTGGTATTCTCTTTACAGTCTTATATACGTTTTGAATGCCTACGATAGTAATATGTCAAATTACTACACAGACTGGTATACTGACGCCTTGGAGAAGTCATACAGTGCAATTAAATAAATATAGAAAATGATAATAGTAATATGTAGATAACATAATGGTAGCAATGACAAAATATAATTATATCAACAAGGTAATAAATTAACAACACAAGATGTCATAAACTTAATAATAATTTAGCAGTCGCAAGTACCTAACTAGTACATAATATAAATCTGAATGTACGTTTTGTTAAAAATAATAATTATATCGTATATTATAATATAGTTAATGGTTAATAAGTTTTTCGTTCATGCTCAAAGATATTTTTCAAAATAATTTAGGTGGAATTTAAATTTATTTGTATACAGATCGTGAGGTAGTGGAATTTACTAATTTAAAACATTTAATCTCACCTTAAAATCAATGCTTGCGGACATAATATTTTGGGTTAATTTGTAACTTGTAAATTCCAAACCCTCAACCTCGATCTCAATTTAGATATTCACATCCTCGAATATAAGTGTTTTTATGTTTCTAAACACAGACGTTTTTGTTTACAGCTGAACGCGTTCAGGAGCATGAGGACATGGACACCTGAAGAATGTTGCTCGGAAGCGCACGGTGGACCTCAGCTGGTCAACAACTACAGGCCGCCACTGCCACTTGGAAACAGGGTGCTTAGAGAGTGCGGTGCCATGTGAGATGAACACGTCGAACAATCATATTATTATATCTTGTATTTATTGTATGATTATATTAATGGCCGCCATCAAAAACACACCCAATCGACGACCTCAGCAAGAAACCACCGCCAGCACCACAAGAAGCTAACGTATACGGATTGATTTATTTTAAAATATTTTATTTTCTATTTTTTACGCGTTTCTAAATATAATATTATAATATAATAATATGCACAATCGACGAACGTCATTATTTTTATTATTATTATATTAATACTTTGCAATGCAATTTTATAATATTTTTTTTCTATTTTAATCATCAATTATAATTATTATATTTATAGGTATACATATTATATAAATACCTATATAATATTAAACGCATATGACTAACAAGTGGGTCCACCTTAACATTTTTTTTTCGTGATCGTAATATAACGTTATTGAGAGTGTTTGTTTTTTTAAATTATATTAATTTTTTTTTATCGTTCTAAAATACGATTTATCTATATTATATTTTATTTCTATAATAATATTGTGTAATACATGGTACGTATATTTTGAATGAAATTACTAAGTAGTTTTTTAAATACAAATATACGGAGTTTTAGTTTATTTATTTCACGTGATTTGCTTATTGATGATTTTTTCATATCGATTTCTCTTTTGGATTTTTTTATCTAATAAAAAAAAAAACTATGACTGCAGCAAACAATTAAACACATCATAGTCAACTCAGCAATTCTAAACTTTAAACTTATCATTTTTCCAACATAATGAATAACGATTACATGTTATTACAAATAACAATAACATTAAACTATATAATATTAGTTATAGCTGTTGTTATTTATGTTTAAAACTTGTTGACTTTGTTGAAGAAAAAATGTGTCCAAAAGATTAAAAATGTGTTTTAAAATTGAACATGATAATACAAACTATAGATAATTGAAAACTGATATTGTACAATTATTAACTGTTCATATACATTGTTTCGTCCAATCCGACAAACTAAGTTTATTGACCTAGATTAAAATGTTACAATTACTTAGTGACTTATTAACCATCTTATACAATTGTATAATACGATTATATATTTATGTATATAATAATCGCGTACATAATAGTTTTGACTCGTAATAAATTAGTCTCGACAACTGATATGGCTTATTTATCGATTTTTATAATATAATATTATAATTGATTGAAGTAAAAAAATAATAATAATAATAAATTGTGCCTTCATCGGGGAACCTTGTATATTGACCATGTGCATAGTTATATGCTACTTACATACAGAGGCCGTACAATGCCTTTGCAATAAATAATGCGTATCGTACTTTGCGATCGAACAAAAGTATTTGTCAATGTAGGTACGTATAAACTAAAGCGACCTTAGTACCTACCTACCTTACAGAGACAAAGTTATCAAAGTACACGATCTTCGATTATAATTTCAGTTTTTTTTTTGTTACAACAAAGATTGAAACTGCGATCAATGAGAAAACTATGTTTAGAAATAAAAAGGTCAATGATTACGTATACCTATTTATAAATCTTAGAGACGTTCTAGAAGTGACTTTCAATAAAATAAAGCCTGTTATAAATCTATAAAAAAGTACAATTTCTTCTGTAGTTGTGTAGAAAAATTGGATTAGGGTAAGTTATGAATTTGTTAATTGTATAATTAATAGTATATACTAAAAATTGAATTGTCCCAACTTAAGTTATAATTTATGTCGTTGATAAACATTGTTATAGATTTTTAGGTCACAAACTTTTTTGTATTGAAAAAAAAATAGTATTGTTATTTGAAAATATGTTTAGTTATTAGGCGATTATTTTTTATGGATACAATATATCACATCATAGTCGTAGTACATGCACCAAATTATACATTTTATCCATCATAGTTCATACGAATAATCATAATTCGCAGTAATAAATTATATGATGCTGTAAAGAGGCGCCCATGTACATGAAATCATATTTATGTGGTCACTGCACATGTCTTATTGAATGGATGGAAAACGATTATCATTTTGCTGAACTAATCGTAATTCAAAATTAGAAAAGACTGTTTTTGAATTTATTTAATCGCGCGTGTTCGGTACTCGCGATATTTACAGGATAATAATTGTTTCTTGTATTTTGTATTTTGTATTTTGTATATTTTATTTGTATTATTTAAATGTTTTTGATTATTAATGATTAGTCGTTCAGCGTTCTCGTTATTCTTAAATCTCAAACATAATTTTTGGCCGCAACTCGCAAGAAATTGTAATAAAAATATAGATTCATAAATCATAGTGATATATTGCATTGCATTGATCTGAGATTCAAATTAGGTAGGTACCTAATGAAAAAGTTCTTGTTCATAAAGGGCTTACGTACACGTGGCTGTTTTGCCTTCCAAAACTGTCATTAGGTTATGTTAATATACCTGAGTCACCTGACAGATTTTGTCGACATAAATGTCTAAGTAAGGTAAATATTATGATTTTATCAATTTTTCTTTTTTAAACAACCGACGTAGGTATTCTACTTGAATGTCGTCTTGAACACAAAATTACATAGCTCGAATTAAAAATGTTCGTAGGTAGGTATTAAACAATGAACACGTCATAATTATTTCTACTAAATAATGGAATTGAATTATATAATATATAGCAGGTTTATTTGGATATGCACACTTTAACGAATGTTAAATCTACAGAAAATAGTTACAGGTAGGTAGTGAACATGTTGACACGCACAATTAAACCATTATTTATTTTACTGTCGGTTATTTACAAAGTACAAATTGCAATTTGTAAGTTTCAAAGTTTATGTATATTGCAAATCATAGGTAGATACGCATTTATTTATTTATACACTTTTATATATATACATGGATTATATAGGCACTTAAAACTTTAAAGGGTATATTTTTATACTGCGCAGGTGCCGCGGACGAACTTTGATATTTAACTAAACATTGTGTAGAAAGAGCGTAAGTTCATAAACCGTTGAACACGATATGGTGTTACGTACAAGATTGGACGTACAAACATGCTCTGAACACTATATATAGCCATATAGGTACATCGATATCGATACGATTATGGGATTAATTAATTGCTGTTGGTGGGTATTTCGTAATAAATATTCTTTCCTAATCGTCGTAGTAACAAATTTATCGCGATTATTATTGGTAGATATGAACACTATTATAAAGTTAGCCTATAACCTAATAATATCAGTATAACTATAGACATGCTTTAACTCGGCAATCGAACAGCAATGATATGCGCACATAATATTATAGATAGGCATATCCGCATATAATATATTATAATATCGATAACTATCATGTACGAGAAACAATAAGACTTGTACTATGTAACCAATGGATATTAACAAAAAACGATAATACTGATAAATTGGTATGATATCGATATTCTGACAAATATTCGGTACCATAACCGATAACGTTTTAGAATTATTATTATTCAATGTACCTAATACCTATCAATACCAAAACCCAAGTTTTTGGCCATCGCTATACATATAGGTCTCAGATTTTTATTTTGTTTACATTTTTTCTACAGTCGAATAATATTCTGATATGTCGACGTTTCTTGTAATTCGTAGACTCTGGTTATTATTTTTTTTATTTTGCATGTTTTTAATATTTAAGTAAAAACTAATATAAGTTACAAACTTACAAAGTTCAAGATGGTTTTGCATAAAAGTCGCGTATTTCATACATATTTAAATATTAAATAAAATAATTAAAATTTGCTCAAAGTTTGATTAAATTTTTGTTTGTAACTAAAACTGGTTATTAAAATATTCCGAACTTGAGATACTTGAATGGTTAGTTAAATTTATAATTTGTTATATTAATGCTGTATAAAATGTTTCGTAATAAATTAGTAACAATACCTAATAATGCGCACATCTTTAAAACTTTATAGGCACCTATTATTTTTAAATTTTAATACGCATATAATACTATTAACATTGTATACCTACATTTATGTTATATAGCTGAATTACCTGTCGTTGCCGGGATTAAGTATAAAACCCGTATACCTAATAACGACGTTTAACGTGTTAGAGGACCTGCAAGCTGCAAACTCTGTAATTTTTTTTCTTTATTTTTTTAAATAAGTGAAAGTGAATTAAACATACTTTCTGTGGTCCGACACTTTTTTCTATGTCCTAGAATTGTAGACAAATCACATTTTTATTATAATTGTTATTTTATTAAAATATAGTCCTGACTACAATGAATGCATCCATTAGAATCGGACTTCAGGAATCATTTTAATTTTAAATATCCTTTCTTAGTGAATGTCTATACCATGAAATAAAACTACTGTCCAAATTTCATACTTATAGCTTCAGCGGTTTCGGCTAGGTGATTTTTTTAATTTTTACCCCTTCTACCACTTTTAACCCCGATGGGGGTTGAATTTTCAAAAATCTTTTATGCCTACATCATAATAGCTATCTGTATGTAAAATTTTTGATTTTATGATTTTTCACTTCTCAATTCTATACAAAACAGCTGAATACAGATTCAACGATTGATTAAAAGCAGATGTAAATCCAATATCGTTAAGATTTGTATTCGCCTATATATTCTTACATTAAAAATATGTCCAGAATTTAGAAAGAAAATTATGATTGCAGCATATAAAAGTAATCATTGTAATTTTCATGCTTATAAACATTTTTTTTTTTTTTGTATGTTCCTATCATTTTTATAAAAAAGTATGTTATGATATATTTTTACTAGCTATTAGTAATATAATTTGTAACTTATGGCAGCCATTTAAATAAGCAAAATGTATATGATTAAAATATCATGAGCTAAAACTCAATAGGTGCATACGTGAGATATCCTTTACTCTATAGTAACCCTAGAAGGATTGAAAAAATTAATTATTTCAAACGCCTCCGAATCTTAAGGAATCGAATGATATAATTTCTATTGAAAATTGTCCATTAGTTTTTGAGTGCCAATAAAGCGGATAAACGAACAAAGAAACATTTATAAATATATACTGTTTGTTATTACATATTTTTTTGCTAATTATTTGTATATTTTTAAATATTTTGCGCATAAATTTGTGCATATTTTCCTACAATATTTTTATCATTCAATTCTGAACATTATTCCACAATAAAACATAATGTACTATACCTATTAGATATGGGGTACTATATAAATAATATTATAATAAAGTAATAATATTAACATATACGTAATTGAAATAATCTTTTTTAGCTAATTACTTTTTTTTTTTTTTGAAGAAATTTTTTTTTCTTCAAAATTTAAATATATTTTTTTATAATTATATATATGTTATTAATACCTATAATACGTATTTATTAAAATTACCTACTAATAGTAACAGTGAATAATTTTTCGTATATATTATGCGTGTTTAATAAACTTATTAATAGGTTAGTATTGAATAATTACTATTTTGTTGCATACTTATATACATATATATATACATGTATATATATGTACTTCGCAACATTTTCTTTGATTGAATTTTCAAATGTAACCCATTTTAAGCAAATATCTGAACAAGATGGGCGCGTTTGTGCATGAACACTGCCGTGTTACAAGGCCACTATCTAAAGGACAACAGTGCGTTCGATGAATAATATTATAAATTAGGTAGTTATTATACGATTTTTAAAATTGATTAAAATGAGTGCTCAAATGTTCTTTTTATCTATTATAGACTATGTATTTAGTAATAATATTAGTCATTACTCATTAGTTATACACTTTCAGTCCGGTTTAAGCACCTATAATTGATTTTGCTATTTTACTATTCCATATTTTGAATATAGACTGTAGGCTAATAACATAAAATTTACTAATCAGTAATCATATAATATATATTATATTGGTCTAATATATACCACTAAAAATCGCAAAACTGAATTGATGATTTCTATAAAATCCATTTAACTAAGAATTTTGGTAGTATTGGATAATAATACAAGTTGCCTAGAATATCATTGTATCAATGACCATTTTTTTTAGGCTGCAAACGGTTTGCACACATTTTAAAATCGCCTATTTTAAACGTGGAACTCGTTTGTGCTCAAAACGTTATAGAATTAACCACTTCCATGCGCAATAATAATACACTACGCGTGTTCATATTTTGTGTCGAATGTTATTGTCGAAATTATTTACTCAGTCGTATACCATTCAAATTTACAAATATATAATTTTTACGTGTCAGTAACTTTTAGATTCTAAGCGGAGCGAATGTTGTGTGATTTTTTTTTGTGTGTGTACACGAGAACGTGTCGAAATAATGCTTCAATTTCAAACTTTGGAGGTGGTTTCCGATAACAAAATGAATCTAATTGGTGTATTGGGGAGGTCATTTTTTGAATTTCCCAATAGTTTACAAAAGCGCCGGGAAAAACCAAAAAAAAATTAAGGAAAAATGGGAATTTATACGCAAAACCAGTTTTCGACCAAATCGATTTTTTTATATGGTTGTAATTCAAAAACTAATTACTGTAAATACTTGAAATTTTTACCAAATTTTTATGTTAGTGTTATCTATATACAGTTAAATTTTCTTCTCGATTTTTTTGAGAAATTTTTTTTTAAAGCGTCGATAAAAAAATGTTGGATGAAAGTTTTGAAAATTATAAATAATAAGCGTTTATAGTTCAAATTTTTACGAAATCTGTCGAAAACGCGAAAATTTGCAAGAAATTTTTAAGTTGGAAAATCATAAAAGTTTTTGTGTTTATAACTAAGGATTAAAAATACAACACTAAGTTTTCCTTCAAGTAGCTATAGAGAAAACTCGTAGCATCATTATAGGAACAATTTTAAGCGCGTTTGAATTTTAAATTTTTACGAAATAGCGTAACGATAACGATTTATCCCAAACGATTTTAAATATTTGTTATTATTCAAAAACTATAAGTCGTAGATACTTGAAAATTTCACCAGTTATTAAGATTGGCGTTTTCTTTACATGATTTAATTTATTTTCAAAATATTTTGACTTTTTTTGAGCTATTTATAGACAACTAAAATTTTCAATTTTTCTGAAGTGTCAATAAAATTTTTTTGGCCCAATTGAAATACTTGAAAATTTAATACAAAGTTCCTCATAAGTTTTTATTATAGCGATTAAAAAGTTATAAGAATACATAGGCACAATTTTTTTTTTAGTAGCATTTGAAGTTCAAATATTGACAAAAATTCGTCAAAACAATGAATATTTGCAAATTATTTTGTAGGTGTAATTCATAAAAATTTTTGTATAAGTAGCTAAGAGTTGAAAATTCAATACGAGATTTTCCATAAGTTTAGCTTATAGTAATTATAAAAGAACTTAAATTCTGGTATATTCAGGCCATTAAAACATAAACCACCTTTTTCCCCAACCTTCGAAATTATATTCTAGGCTGACAAATCATCTCCGTTCAGAATCGTTTTTCAAATACAATGATACCTATCATTGGATTCAAATTTAACACTCCTATATATATATATATATATGTATATATGTATATATGTATATATATATTATAATAATGATCCACGCGGCACCTAATGTACAGCAGAGCGGTACCCACTGATCCTCTTTTTTTTTTTTTAGCAGATAATCATACTTCGACGTACACGATTTTTTGGGAAACATTACAAACATTACAAAATATCACATTAAATAAATCTTTTAACTCAAGTTATTAATAGGAAAATTATTATTAAATTAATCCATGTCATCATACCTACAGAGGTGTTCCCATAGGGTATACTACATAAACGCCGTATACTCTCAAGATTTTTTTCCAATAATATGGATATACTGAGTATGCTCTCAAGTTTCAATCAATTTGCGATTTTAACTCTCAAGATGTTTTTACAAAATGTCAAAATTATAAGTATACTGCATATACTCAAATCATATACAAAGGAAAAAACTAAATTAATTTGATTAAGTAATTTTACCATATTTACGTCAATCATTTATGGCTGAAAGAGTCTTGTTACTTTTTAATATTTGTAAAGATTGACGAGGTATAATATAAAGAGGATATGTAAAAGAATCTGTTTAACATTTTGTCAATATTATTGAAACGCTCTTTACCGGCTTTACTCTTATAACCCATGTATAAGAAAAATATTTTTATTTTGCTATTTGATGATTTAGTATACTCTCAAAAAAATTATTGGGAACACCTCTGCATACCTATCGAATTTGAAAAACTTCCTGTATGTTGTGCATTACATATTTTAGTTTTATCAAAAACAAATTGGTAGTTTGCATCATTACGGAAATAGAAAAAAATAATAATAATTTTATGGTACATAAATGTCATAATGGTAAGTACCTACTGATATTTAACCTAATCTACCCTTAATTTTTAATCTAAGTATATTTATTTTATATGTCATTACGTCGTATAGAGATAATTTAAAAAGTTGAAAAATATAAATAGTCAATAGATATTCAAAATTTAAAAATGTCTGTATTTGAAATAAAGTTCAAGTAAACGTTTAAAGTCATTATATGTAATTGAATTAAATATTTATACTGATACTGAATAAAATGTTGAACTATATTATAATAACTTAGTACGTAATTAATTGGCCTATATAAGACACAAAGCGCTCTTATAGCTTTTAGTTTTATTTTATTTTCTTATTTTAGTGACGACCCCTTGTCCCTATCGATAACTAATAAGGATTTTCTTATTCATAATTCATCCGACTTTTTTGTTTCGAAATATAAATAACAATCATCAAACGATTAGGAAGAGTTACAGAAGAAAATATGAACCGTAAGTGTAAAAAAAAAAAATAATAATACTCGTTTCGGCATTACATATTTATAATAAAATGTGCCTTGGTAGGTATATTTATAATAATATATTTAATACTGAATACAGTTTGGTATAGCATGTTCATAATTCAGTTATAATAAGTTCCACATTAATTAGATTAATGTGCTACCCAACTCCATAATAATACGATTAACTGAATATACATTAGGAATTTTGCTTGCGTTAACATTTTTCTGCGTTATTATGTACGGCGTTTATTTTTAGTAGGTTATCACAATCATTTTAGTTTTATGGATAAAAATGTGATACTTTTTTCAGTAGAATCATGCCATATACCGTTTGGTTTATGTTTTTCAACGTCCATAATATTCCTTACAGAAAAAAAAAATAATGACAAATAGATAAAAAAATATACATTTGCATGTAGAAATCTTCGGGTACCCGTGTATATAAGATACGGCACATGGCATAATGAACGGTGTCGGCAGCTTGTTATTTTTTTTTTTTTTACAAAGCTGTTAATCTTATATGTTTTTGTGTATCTGGTTAGATACAGTGACAGCGGAAACGAATAGAAAACTAATGAATCACGAATTATGATTTATGTATCTAGAAAATATTTATACATAGATTTAATATTGTAATAGTTATTGTAGCGAAAATTAATAAGTATAATAGACTAGACGCAAATACAACGAAAACCGCATTGTAATACCGCAGTAAACATAATAACACATAAAATAACATAATGTTAATTTTAAATTTATTATACATTTAATTATTATTTATACCAAAATTCAATAGGTACTCGATTCGTTTTATGTAATCATTGAGCATTATGTAGGTACAAAACTTGGTTGGATTATATTATTCTTCGATACTTATAATACACTTTAACAAAAACGATTATACATTTGTTTTTGTAAAAATACTAAAATTACAAATATTTATATCAATTATATCATATTCTACGACGCACATATTTTTTCCGTGGCATTCGCGTCTTATAATATTTATATAAAACGTGTTTTTTTATTGTTGCCGGGTGTTAATTTACTTCACTTGAGCGCATAACATCAATAAGGTCCTGGTTAGAAACAGCTTCTGGTGTTGGTAAAACGCAAAATTTGTTTATACAGTTTGCCACTAATGTATCTACGGTTTTCATTAACTTTATGAAAGATTAAGTTGTAAAAACTGTTAACGGTTATAAAGTTAAAGATAATTATAGTTTACGTAAATAATAAATATTAATCCATTATTACGGGCAAACAAAACAAATTGTGTGCACAGCGCAATAATATTTACACGCTACTACGTAATTGAGTAATTTCTACACCGGTAAAGTTATACTCTGAAAATATTTCCAGGGTTGTTAAAAAAATTAGACTGTCGACAAGATTTAAGTGCGTGATAGTAATGTCATGAGTAAAAAATTGACGATTAATATGGTCCTGCAGTTTATATGCACTTAATTCGAGGTAGGTATAATTTTAAAAATCTGTAAAAGTCTTGAATTATTATTATTATTATTGTGTAATTGTTTTACAGAATAACGTGTTTTAATGGTTTTATACGCTTTACAATATTCGTCGTCTTCGCCGTGAGATTTATAAATATTTACCTATTATTCGGCATTAATCGAGATTTAATCGTATAATATTTAAAACCACCGTATCTCTAGAAACTGCACCAACATTCATCTATGTATAATATGGCGGTGCTGGTGTCTTTTATAGGTACAAACTACAAGTGTACAACAATATGTTGGCTTTACTAACGGTTATTTGTATTCGGCATTACTGGGCATACTCTAATCTAGTCTCTAGTGCACTGCTATTATTGCGATCGAATTATCATCATCTTCGGCAAACATCGCAAAGACATCGCAGATGATAATATTATGTATAGTGCCGTAATATAATAACATAATTTATTATTTATAGTGTTTAAATATCAACCACCTTAGCGTCAGCCGCCGCCGTCGCGGAAACTTATTAAATAAAACGCGTAATAAACGACATTAATAATATTATATTTATATAATATAGTCTCGGGGGGATTGAGCAACATTACATTATAACACGATTAACGTGTAGTAGTTTTTTACGTCGAGTTTTGAGTTTTCGCTTGTAAACGAATAACGATAAGTAGTTGGATTTAAATTATTTTCATTTTATTTCAAATAATATATTTCAGTATCAATGTATCATAAATAATGTATGGTATTTATGTTGATGATACACATCGAAAATATTAGTATACACATCACACACGAAATGACTAATACTTAAAAAAAAAAAATTGTTTTCAGAATAATATTAACTATTAAGCTAACTAACTTACGATAGATAAGAGTTATACAGTGATATGCATGAATCTATTTATGCTATTCTACTTTCTACGATACGACATTACAACGTACAGTAAATTGACGTAAGTTGATAATAAATTTAATAAAATATTATATATCATAAAAATAATTATATAACATTTGTGATACTGTTTGGCAAACATTAATTTAACCTAAGTATCTATTACTAATGGAATATGGAAAACATAATATCCAAAACCAATATATTATGTAATTATATTATCGAACAATTTTAAAATAAGTATCCTTAAAAATAATAGCAATAATACAGTCTCCGAACAGGACCGTTTTTCTTCCGCAATCAAGTACACTAATCGAAACTATATGCAGCAGAGATGAATTCTTCAGTGATTTGTCTACGTAATTAATTAAAAAACTACGTAATTTATAATATGTTTGGAAATCACGTTGCAATTACTATTATTTTTTGAAAATAAATTTCATTAAATTAAATTATAGTATAATTTTAGCAGCACCCTGGCATTTATCTGAACCGTAATCTCTGGCTATTGGCTACTCATGGTGATCCCTTTGCCTTTGCTGATCCTCCTTCTCTTATCAGTGGCTAATATCAGCGTGATATACCAGTCTACAGAATCCCAGTTGTTTCGGTTTTTGATGTGAAACATCTAATGTCGCAGTATGGTAGTGAGACCGACTGTGGCGTGGCGACGAGTCGTGGCTCGTCGGCTCAATTCACCGAAGCTCGGCATCTCAAACAGACATTTTGAGATTTATGATGGACATTTTAGTAATTTCATATTTTAGGTTGGTTGCTATTAGTTACAAATTACAATAACAATAATAATGTATCCATGACGATCGATGAATCGAATTAAAAATTAAAAATAAATTTATTTTTATGATTAACAATACCATGTCGCGATCAAGACGAACAAACCGTTCACGACAAAGCCGTTATGCAACTAGGATTCGAAACGTTGCAAATTAAAGGACTTAAGAAGAACAAGAAATTGCAAAGTTCTTCGCAAAGAAAAGAGCGTCGCGTTAGTATGGCTTGACTTTGTGCTTTTCAATCGCAAGAGCAAAGCGTGCGTTCTATTGATGCTCTTGGTCGAATGTATAGAGTTCGGATCAAAGAATGATAAATAGGGCCCGGATTTTTATGCAATTTTTTTTGTTAAATATGCACATATATATGCACTCAAAAATTCAAAAATATGCAAATAATATGCAAAAAAAATTTATTGTGTTTTAAAAAATCAAAAATTTAAAAAAAATTAAAAAATATAGTATAAAGTGAAAAAAAATACAATTTAAATATTATCATTTTTTTAATGTGTATAAAGCATAAAAATGTGTATTAATTATTGAAGGAGTACCAACATGATGTAATAAAATATGCTTTTAAATTTAAATATTTTTTCAGGCCATAATATACTCATTGAATCATTGAATAATTTCGAAATTGTTTGAAAATTTGTCTTTTCTAAATGTTCAACAGTTAAAACAATCGGTTTTGTTGAATT
>VUJU01003595.1:0-24664 GCA_009835225.1 Aphis craccivora | reverse complement strand
TTATATCATATTATTATATTGAGCGCTTGTTTTTTTTATTATTTTTGACTATTTTAAATTTTAAATGTTTATAATATCATATTATTATGTTGAGCGCTTGTTTTTTTTATTATTTTTGACTATTTTAAATTTTAAATGTTTATATCATATTATTATGTTGAGCGCTTGTTTTTTTACTTTTTTTGATTTTCAATTTTTAACTTTTTCACGTACTTTTGTAGTTGTATTAATATTGTGAATTTATAATTGTTGGGCTTAGTAGGTATACTGTGTTGCACAATTTGGCAACGTTTTACTAAATTTCGACCGCAATCGTGTCATTTTTTGGGTGCAAAATAATATCTTTTGTTATATAGTGATCGTCCGCAATCGTGTTGCAAAAAAGGTAAAGCGTCCGCAATCGTGTTTCACCCGTTTTTTATGTATAAAAATATTCCGTTGGACAATATGGAGTCAGTTTTACTACTGCAAATCTAGAAAAATACACGGTAAGTAGTTCTTTTTTTAATTTAAATTAATTTTTCAAATTGTTCATTCATTTCACAACTAATTCATGTTAATTTTTTGTCATGTTTTTTTTTTTTGCTTTTTTAAAACAATCTCGTGCTTTTGTAATTGATTTTTATGCTTTAAAATCCGAGCATATAGATATCGAATGTAAGACGTGTACTTTATATTTGTATTTTTACTTCAATAACTCTCGTTTGAGTTGAGGAGGATACGACTTAGTCGAACTATTTATGTCTATAAATTAGCTGTATTAACACCTATGCCACTATAATTATGACGTACAAGTATATGAATGGATTATATTATGGCTATTACACAGTAACTACAGGTATAAAATATAAGTGATGTTGCTTCAAATACTATATAATATTTCGTGTTACATATTATTATTTTTAGAATGTTCTCGCCTCTCGGTAGTAGGAATCGAAATTTAATTCCTCGTCGGGCTAGACCGGTAAAATGTTAATAATACGCCACGCTTCACGGCTGATTAGAGCACCTAAATAAGCGAAAACTAGACGCGCGTTACCTAATACTACTCTATTTTCGAATCATTACGTGTATTATATAATTTTCTAATACGGTTCGCGAATATAACACAAATACAAGAAAATAATAATAATAGTCAAGCGTTCATTTGTTCAATGATATTTGGTAAGACATATTTCTATAACGTACTGAACCCACAATTCGGAAATAATGGAAATTTCGTCAAGATTCCATTTGTACGATATTAGAATTTCGAACGTTTCGACGAAAACGTGTTTTCGACTCTCGCACGTCTTACAATATTTTTCATCCATAATATGTGTTTGTTATTAATTTTTGACTGACATTTGCCGTGGGTCCATAATTAGTTTTACATGCTCGAGTCGTTAAAAATTTCAAACCGCAACTATTCGTCCCAAGTGTTATGGTACATAATAATATATACACAAATAGATGTATAAGAGTAATAATAATTACGCGTACAGCTGAAATACGGTCATTAATTTTGGGCAAATATAGATAAATAATAATACGACTTGAAATAATTTTATCGCATTTCAAGTCGGAATTCCTTGCAAATTGCAGGGTAATGTTGTATTTTATGCCAGCTGACGTGCGGCCACGAACAGAATTTTTGGCCATCAAATACGCTCCATTCACTTGGCATCGCGTGTTTTAACGGCATTGCGACGGATAATTCATTCGGAATCATGTTACACGAGCATAATAATATTATAACATATGATCCGAAGAATATTTGGATAATGAACTATTGAAAAGCGCAACATGTCATTGATAATTCGATTAAAAGTAATAAAACAATAATTTAATTAGTATATCGTTGAAATATTAACTCGACAAAAATCCTCTATAATCCATTCGAAACGTACACAATTTATATTTAATCGAATAAACAAAAGGCAAACCATACTAAAACCCCGACCTTAGAAATGGGCGATAAGAATTGAGGTTCGAATTTCCCCTAAAATTATTTTTTCATACGTCAAATACGTTTTTTTATTTAGACCTTTATGAATGCCTTTAAACGACTAGGTTTTTTTAACCGCGGGTTAAACGTTTTTTCTCCGATCCTCTGATCCCTTGATTATAAACGCGAAACGCATGTTATATACACCGCCGGTAGATAGTAGCTATGTATAATATATATATATTATATATAGATATAAGAACGATATTATGAGATATAATAGCGATAAAAACTTAGAAGTGGATACGCGATTTTATCCAGTCGCAAACGTCTTCGTCGCCGAACGACACAACGGGCCGACTAGAACGAACATGCAACATAATATTATTATTTATTACGATACGCATATAATACGCATACCTACTGTTATTATTATTGTAACGATATCGTATCGACGATCGATCGATAACGCGTGATATTATGATGTTAGCTTATTGTCACACAATAGCTGCTGTTATATTAGTCGTACAGCTTCAGATATAATAATATTATTATGTACCTGTATATTATATTATTTTCGTTATTATTATTATTATTATTGTTCGTAATAGTCTTCGTCGTCGTCGCGGAAGAGAAAAACTGTACGTCGGCCGACCGATTTAATTAGGTCTTCATCAGTGTCGTCGGTCGCCGCCCGACGACTGTGACAAGCTGCTGCGGCGAACTACGCGCGCGGAGAGTGGGACGCGCTGCGGCGCATTATATTATTATTATTATTATTATTATTATTGTAAAGATTTGCCGACGTCCATTTACGACGACCATAAACGGGCCGGCGGGACCTATAGGCGTACTTACACACACTCTGAGCGCACGCGTTGTCTTAATGAAGTCGTACGTTGCCGCATGTTCTCATTGTTTCTCCTCTCCGCCCGAGAGGTACCTACCCGTCGGCGGAGACAGGGAGCGAGATCGTTCGCCCGTCTGTTGTCCGTCCTTTTAGAAGATTAACCTACGTCTCAATAATAATCGACCGGAGCGCGTGCTCGGTGACGGTGATTTGTGGGCCGGACTCGAATACGTTATATACCTACATAATATAATATATACGTTTATACACCGCTGCCGCTGCCCATCAATTAATATATAAATATATAAGTCATATATTATATATATATATATATACACGGTGGCGGCGGCGGCGGCGGCGATATATATAGTTAGCTGATTTTTCTTCTCTCTGCCCTCCTTAAAGCGGTCCGTAAGCGAGTAATTTAAAGTATATAATAATAATATAATATATTCTCGTATATCTTACTTGCGTACTTCTCGTGACCTGATGATATTCTCCGCAACAGTTCCATCCGGCCGTAGGTATACGTCTATTACCGCGTACCGAGTTTCGTATTTTTCGTTGTTTTTTTCCTCTTTAGTTTTATTTACCCCCGACGGCATATATACATTTAGCGGCTAGTAATGTGACTCACAACACGTTTTGTATATTCGTATCCGATATCCGTTATTGTCATTATCGTTGTTATTACGCATTCTATGTAATCCGGACTCATGGATTTCCGCGGTCATGCTCCGTCGCCAACGGAAATCACTCGAAACGAGCGTCCTAACGATCACGTCGAAACGCGTTGGATTTGTATGCTCTTTACCTACATTATTGCGCTTGCTATAATGTTATACTTCTATATTACTTTTGCTGCGGGCTTCGGTCTATGAAATATAACGCATCATGACAAAAAAGAAAGCCACTATACTAACGGCCGAGAGCGTATATAAACGGTATTGTCGCGTGCCTGCAGTGAGTTGTGAGTTATCTACAGAATCACACTATTGGGTATATTGCACGTGTTTTAAGTGGGCAACCGTAGGGGTGCAGGTTTGGAAGTTTATCTATACAAAACTGATTTACAGATAATTCCCACTGCTACGATGAAGGCAAGCTGATTGACTCCGCCCTCGAAATCAAACGAGGGGATGTTTTGAGTGTTAAACAGGACCGTCCTCAGCCGTATTTAGACAGAAAGTATACTCTATGTATTCACACACTTTTTTTAATATGTGTTTGAAAGGGTTAAAAAAATGAAAATGAAAATTTAGTAACTAAATCACCTTAGATGATAATAATTAGCACCAATATCAATATCATATTATATATATACTTTGATATATTTCATATCAATAATAATATATAGGTAGTAATAGTACTATAATAGTAGTAAATGTATATCATATATACGTGTAAAATATGATAAACTCGTTAATGATTAGAAATTAAAATAATTCAGCGGACAGTATCGGACAGTATATCGGTGCAGTATCCAAGGTATAAGGGAGGATAGCGCAAATCCCGCTTTCGTTGATACACCCCTCATAGCGTACGACCGCCGTGGGCTGAGATATTTTTTCGGTCGTTATGGACACCCCTCACGCCATTTTCCAATTCATAGGCGGGTATAGCTCTCGCGTCGGCGCTCTAGGTTTATGCGTTCATAGTGCATACATATACCGTATACCACGTGCTGCGTAAGACCATGGCAGTATAAGGGCGGTCACGACTATTATAGCGGGCAATGCTTCAGTACTCCACAGCACACTACGGTTCGTAATAATTCATTTTACAGCAGCCGTCACCCGCGTTTGCTGCTGCAGCCGTAATTGAGCCAGTTCAGAAAATTTCTTATAGTATTATATATTATGTATTATTATTATAATAATATACTGCGGTTGACAGTGGACTGTCACACACGTGCCGTTGCGACTGCACCGCCGCCGACCTTTCCTGCCACTGTCGTGTGTACGTGCGGCCGTATTATTATCCTTGACTTCCATCGAAGCCGGAAGGTAAGTTCGTGTAAGTAAGTGCGACTCTCTATGCACATATCGTATTATATATGCGCGCAAGACACCCACAGGGTTCCGCACTTATTCGCTTATAATATTGGATATATACGTCGTAAACATAAGCAACGTTCACGAGGCATGACTGGAATATCGTTTCCGATGAAAAATATAACATAGATTGTGGTTATAGTGTAGTATATATTACGGTAAGTTAGGTCATATGAAATATACGCGTTATGATAAACGCTGATTAAACTGCGGGGCACAGTTGTACGTCATGTCATCTATGTACGTGCAGCGCGATCTCGGTAATCCGACACATGTGGGACCGTCGTTGTCTGTCGGAATTGTCGTAAATGTTTGTTATGGAAATAATAGGAAATCTTGAGGACTTGAGGACCATCTAAGTAACTCTCTAAGTATAAAAAAATGTTTGTAAATAAAAATTCAATGCATTTTGGCGATTTACATATTTTTAATTAATAAAATATCACGATTATAATTATTAATTATCTACTAAAATAATTTTATGAATTGGTTATATAAGTTAAAATTTAATGTATTCTATTACAGTGTTTAGACACTATATTGGTGTATTGTAAATAACAACTGTATAACAAATTCATACTATTATAGTTATTATTTGTTATTCGCATGTCGACGAACCGACCAAACTTAAAATATTCAAAGGACAATATAATGATATTTTAATAAATAATTAAATTCCAATAATGTACACCACTAGAGCACACGGTCTTTATTTCAGTGCTCCTCAAAAAAAAAAAAAAAAAACATAATATGATTCTATTTTGTCGGTTTTCACGGGTTCCGATAAACCAAGGTGGCATGGTCGGTTACAATGCGGCGGTATATTATAACATGTTTACATCACACTGCAACGACCCCTGAGCCTGTGTAATGGACCCCGCGAGGACTTAGTAGATGGCTGTATCGAATGACATGCTCGGGCGTGGAGAGCCCGCACGCGTAAACGCGAATGCGTGACGAGACCCATGGTGCAGATACGCCGCCACCGCCGCCGTCGAATTTATTGCGACGTCCGAAAAGCCGACGATCGCGGATTCGCGTGATTTATCCTCGTCGCGTTATCACCCGCGTTGGCGCGTATTCTATCCTTTTGTCGCAATTTTTTCACTACACGACGTGTACAAACGTGCACGTCACGCGGTCTCCGCGATTGCAGCAACTACAACAATATAATAATATATTATATTATGCGTGTTGGATATGTGCGTGCGTGTAAGAAATTGCGATCCACGAAACGGTTCAAACGAAGAGGAAAAACACGTTTTTTTTTTTTTTTGCTATGCTACGACGATGATGACAACGGCATAGACAGCGATCGCGGACCGCTAATGAGACGATCGACCGCTTGCCGTTTACAAGTCGTTTTGCAGCCCGACTTTGGTCGCTGACGTGCCTGTATCAGCCTTGGAGATAAAGGATCAAACAGCTCTATAGCTGCCTCCGCGGCACTGCTTCGCGTATTATACAATAGATTACTTGAAAACAATAATAATATGTGTTGTTATCGTCTTATATAGCTACTATCGTGAAGTATTCTCCAATGTAATACGACTGAGATTATTTAAGCGCCAATCGACTAGCTAACATGTCTTAAGTATTAAATCGTACGATTATTCGAGTTAAAACTTTTGAAACTTTTAGATATTTTATCATCAAATATTTTCTATTAAATGCTTATCGACGAGGATATCATCACCACATTTACAATTTGAAAAAAATCTATACCAATAACACTAATTAATATTTAACCTAATCAATCTTTACTGATTACACTACACTAACTGATTGTTTGATACAAATAACTCAAACAACTAATTTCATTGGTTTTCGGTATAATCAATAAAGTTTTATTTCTACATAATATTGTTTCGTTTGAACCGCAGTCCCGCTAGACTACTGGATGAAGTGAATTGTTTTACTTCGTACATAATATAATTATTATTATAATATAGTACTATTTATGTTATATTATGTACTATACGAGTTTCGATATTATGTTGTCCTGCATTGTGATATTGGCGGTATGATAACAATTTCCGTTTGCGGTTTGTCGTATGATGGTCAAATACGCATAATGTATATAATACCTATATTACACATTTATATATGAAATGCGGATATAACGAACTAAAAATCAAAACCACATTGTACGCATTTGTGTGAGCGTTTACGAATGCACTTGCAACTAAATGCTGTATATAATACATGTGTATTATTATAGTATAATACGTGGTTTTACGTGCGTCAGTAATGGGCGAACCGAAGAGTATGGACGAATCGGCAAAGATAACCGACGACCGCAATCCGAATGGTCGTTTAAGAAGTTTAAGACAAAGAAGACATCGTTATTATTATGTAAAGCCGGCAGCGATACAGCGGAATCAGAAGCGGTCATGATACCCGCGGTGTGTTTATTGTTCGACGTATGAATAATATACGCTTCGCGTGGGAACTATTACATTATATTGTTATTATTATATACGATTTAAGGCTAAAATAAAATGAGAGAGACGCGTACGCGACAGTGAAATATTATTGCCGTAACAATGTTTTAATAATAATATGAATCGTATGCCATCCTCACTATGATACGGCTATTTAAATACGTAAAAATATAATGATGCGATTAGTAGCTAAATGTAAGTCAATAAACACGTCATAATATAATCATAAAACGAGATATTTTATCATAGTTTCACTGTGAATTTTATTCTCTTATTTTATCCTGATGTAAAAAAAATGTTGAGTATTAAAACAGATGTAAGAACATGATATTTATTTTTTAATACTGAAATTATGTACCGTTTAAAAACAGCTTTCTGCCCATCTATTTTTTTTTATCTAAATAGCTTCTAAACGAATAAATTACCTTTCTAAGAATGAGTCTATATAATACCATACTAAAAATTGTATCAAAATAAATCTTAAAACTATCGTCGTCTCGGTTTGACGGCTGCTCCGAAACATTCTGGTCTCTTCATGACGTATTTAATTAGTGCTAGAATAGCGACATGTTTTATAGGAACTTTAAATAATTAATATCACATAGGTACTCACATATTGCCATAGGTCTACCCACTTCTATCGTCGCCGTGTAATGTGTCCTGTTAAAATATATTAAATCGGAGGCGTTTTCGAAATTAAATGATATCAAAGTTATCAAACATACCTTGTCAAGTCGGAACAATCCAAAAGCCGAAATTTGGGTGTTACAAGTGTTGACCAAAACTATTCAATTTTGTAAGTTTTTGAATTTTAGTAACGGTATTTGTCATAACACTCATAACTCACAATATTATTAGGTTATCTATAATTTTTTTTTCTATTATATTTACAACTGCTTATAACTTTTAGCTTAAAGTTCAACAATATTTTACTTATAATGGTCAAACTAATTATTTGAATAATTTACAAACATATTGAAAAACCGTATTAAAAATAAATATAATGACGAATAACATCCCTATATTTAATTTTACCCTCTAGTGTACAATATACAATAGAATGTATCGTTAATGTAAATTTATACCTTCTTAAATATTATAGACAACATAATAACATATAGATTTACCTTTTCCAAAACAATCAAGTATCATCGAGTGTCGAATCTTAGATGTAGGAATTCATTTTGATTCTAACGGTTCACACTACTTGCACGAGTATTGAAAACCTCGTTATGGTAACCTATACTGGAATATTGGATTATACAGCCGTTATAGTAGGAAAAATACATGGGCTCACTGGAATTTCGAACATTTTTCGAACGAGTATCTCTATATATTGGTATAATGAGTGTGCATTTGATATCGGGCCGTTACCCATTTAATGTATAATACGCATTATAATATATTGTTTAAATTTTTCTTCGCATGTATATATGTAGGTCTGTGTGTGTGTGTGTGTAACATAGTTTGTGGCTCTTCTGCAAACACTGGAGAATCGACCGGCTTTCGTTATTCTTTACGATGTCGATCGCACATATACTGCATAATATAATACGTATACATGAACGCCGGCAGGTAAACCGTACACAGCGCATAAAAATATTATTATAATCAGATAATAGAATAGAAAACACCCCGTGGCACATTTGGACCAGAGACGACGAAGTCGCCGCCGAAACTGCGGACCTGTCTATAAATAATATATTATTATTATTATTATACAGAGCTGACAAACGTTATAACGTTATACCTACCGTTCGCACGACACAGTTTTGAACAGAAGAAGAAAGAAGAGGAAAATATTCTATTATGATAATTATTATTATTGATATTATACCGATATTAATATATTATTATAATATTGTAAGTACCACGGTGTAAGCGAATAGTATATTATATGACGACGACGACGATCGTCGTCGTAAATCATTTAAAGTTGATTGAGAGTTGAGCCCATGCTGCTGGCCGCTAATGCTGACCACTGCTGAGCGCCTATGTTTTTTTTTTTTTTTTATGAATTTAATATACATTATACACAATATTTTCTGTGTTATTATTATAATATTACGCGTGCTGTCATGATTATTAATTTACGGTCCCTCGCGAACACGCTTATTAGCAAGTTATTTCCGTGATGCATGGCGTATTAATAACATTATAATAATTATATAGCTACTTATACAGAGGTACAAAGACTCTGCAGCGTTATGGCGTATACCCAGGACTTAATTTGTATTTTCACTTTCTAATAGAACACAGCCTGAAGTTGTGCCCAGAAAATATGCGAAATGACTCTATAAAAAAAATACATGAATTAAGGTGAATAATGGTGCACTCGTGAAGCGTCTATAAAAGAACGGGAATAATTTTTACAATTTCTCATAACATAGGTACTTCAATATTAACATTAGATCAGATTATTAGTATATCTACTAAAAATCATTCTCGAGAATAACGAAAAACCTTTTGACTTATAATAATTACCTAGTTTAATTAGCTACATCATAGAATAGAGTTATATATGTTTCATCTGTCTGAAAAATCTATAGATAATATTATTAGGTACCTACCTGTGAGTTTGTGGTATACTATAGTACCGTATAATAGAGGTATTTATTGAAAAATTCTCATCATAGGTATTGCCGAGGGCGTTATATATATTATATACCTATCTTTATTTTTCATAATTATTTACTTTCAAACTCAACCAAAATGTTATACTACTTTCCAGTAATTCCAGAAAAATGTTTACGAATAAATAAGATTCCATTTTTGTATTTAAGGTTTTATTTTTTTATGATGGTCTTTTATTTGTGAAGGTATTTTGTTTCGATTATAATTATGCCATATTTCGTTGGTTTTGTGATAGATAGTATTATAAGCTTCTGGAGAAGTTGTGATTAGGTTAATTGTTATAGATTGATTGGATGTGACAGCTTCGTTAGCAATTAGGTCATTTTTCTCGTTTTATGGAATCTAAAGTTGGATTTGTTTTATGAATTTTGTATTAAACCACAGTGGTATTTCTGCACTATAATTATAATCGTTACCATAAATATAGTTAATGTTTTAATTCATTATTTTTGAATAGGTTCCGATTAATAGAATTAGTAGTCTCTGAAACGAGTTCGAGATAAGTTTGTCGTGATATATTTTCAAAGTGTTACAAAATCAAAAAAATAACAGTACAGTATATTATAGGCTGTGGTCACTTCCGTGTAGGGTATTATACAGCGAATTCACTCGTATAATTATTGTACCTACTATATTATACGAGCGTACAGAATAGACTTTTCCGGGGCGTCTACAGCGTCCCGGAACTCGGACGTCGCCGCCGGTGCCAGCTTTTCGCGAGTCACCGCCGCCAAAATCCCATTTATGTCTATTATTAGAAGTGGTCTGCATCTTCTGCACACTGCTTCGAGGCGTATATACACAGAACCTAACGTCTTTTGTTTGATCCCGAAACAAGGCGGTGGTTGTAATAAGCAGCGCTTTATTATTATCGTTATAATATATATTTTTTAATATAACAAACGATAATACCTACTTAATATATTTCGGTCTACCGCCGCCGTCGTTGTGTTCTACCGTTATAATATGTATATCGACGGAAATAATAATATTGTTCGCGCGTCTGACGAAGCGAAGAACAAAATAACGGCCGGGACGGGACGCGAAAAGACAATCTGCACCCGATCCGATGACCGAAGGCACTGGTACGTCAGACGTATATAATAGTTACCTATAATATGACACGTACCTATCGTATTATTATAATACTCGACAACGCACACACGTTCGGGCGGCGGGTGTCCTCCGGTCAAATTTCACTAACTCTCCGGGTGAAAGTGTACACGAAATCATTGACGGCCGTCTTTATAATTATCCTCCCTCCCGCGACCGTGTACTAATATTTTTATATGCGTATTATAAGTATATCATGTAGATCGACGGTGGTTGCATCTTATGTACCACAACACCGACAGTCCGCTTTAGTATAGCGATATTCTGTAAGTCATAAATATTATGAGTGATATAATATATTATGTTAAGTTAGTGGATAAAACGGGGATGGGATGAAGTGGTCAACATTTGTAAGTGAATTATTCAGAATTAATTAATTTAAAAGAAATCACATATTTTTGTATGCGTATTTGATATTATAATTTGTTTATTGCTTAGATAAGTATTGTCTGTGTTGAGTTATAAGTGAGTGCGGGTGAGTTGACTTAGACTGAATTTGAAAATATTTTTTTCATCTTATGAAAATTTAAGATTGCAAGTAACAAAAACGATTTTCACAATACATTTGTTAGGGAAAAATATAAAATACATTTTCTATTATATTATTCAATGTAATATAATGAAAAACGTGAATTTCTGTATAACATAATATGTATCTTGGTATGCGTTGTAATTACAGTAACACGATAAAAATTATGACATGTTTTGTAAAAGACATACAACGGTTTTGTAGTCAGTAAAACTGAATTTTTTTCAAATTAGAAACTTATGAAAAAAAAAAACGGTCTCATATATCATATTATATGTAATAAAAGTCACAGTCACCGTTATTATAATTTGTTATTTATTATTTTTAATTTTTTTTCTGCACCACAATCACAAGATACGTATATATGCGCTTTCGTGTTTATTGCAGAGATAAATATTGTAATGGCTTAATTTTGATACCTGTAATAATGTTTTGTGTGGATAATTTTTTTTTACAACTGTCCCAATTTACAACCATCCAACTTCACCATATTTAATAATATGTAGTTATTATAATTAAACGATGTACTACCCGAAGGCTCCTCTTCATATATGCGCATTAACGTATTTGCGCGTATTTTATCAGTAGATGTTCGAAGATTATTATAATAATATATTATATATATATACATAAGCAGGTACATATAGTTTCTTCGGGTTTACATATTATTATTTTATGCACTGCGAGGCATGTTTGCAATGAGCTCCGACCAACGACTGTATAAAAGCACTGAGCGATGGTGAAATAAAAAAGTACCCGTCGGTGCGCCGACTTCGAAAGTCGTCCTCCTACAGTAATGCCACGAGTCCTGAAACTTTTATCGCGATAATTGTGTTTATCGTAATAATGGTTTTGTTTTTTATGTCCATAGCATTACACATAGAGACACGATACTACGTACATGCGCTAGTGTAATAAATCATAAATTTATGATCATTTTGGTTCGTACACAACATATAGGTACCTATGTATAATATTTTAATATTAATTATATTATATGGGTTTTCGTACTTGCAATGTGCACACAACGCGATTATTATTCGTCGTCATGAGATTGAGAGTTGTTATGTTATTGTGTTTTTATTTTATTTACCTGCTCGTCAATAGTCATATATAGAATTATAATAGGTGCAGTGTACCTATTCGTTTTGTCCGGGCGAATTGGCGCATGTCGTATCATTATATTAATTATTACATCGTACCAATATCTTTTAAAATATATGTATCGAAAGCGGCGGCGCCCGGGTTAATGAGGTCAGACCGACGTGCATTATAAAAATAATAATATTATAACAACGATGATAATACAACGCGATAATAACATTATATCGTGATGTGCGGACGCGTTTGTTGTGTGCGATCTGAAGACGTTTTCCGCAAAAACAAAATATTTACCCCACGGACAAACGCGGTTCGCGTGCTCGTCGTTCCGCGCAATTTCGCATAAACAATGAACCATTTTTTTTTTTTTATTTTAATATACGAGCTTCACTATATTATTATAATATATTTTGTTATTGTACCTGTTTTTTTTTTTGGGGGGGGGAGCTGTCTCGTACCCGCAGGTATACTTTTAGTAGATTTTTATGAATTATTATTATCAGCCACACACGAGATGGAATCGTGCATGTTCTATTTTTATCGAAGAAACATATTGTCCAGAATTTAAGGCATCAAAAATGTTAATAATAATAATAATAATAATAATACGAGAAACGGTGATCCCCGCGAGTAAATTATTTCCTACTTTAACTATACAATTTATAAGGTACCTATATGAATCTAGAATTGTAGTTGAAAACAAATTACATTGAAAAAAGTACTGTTCAAAAACTGGCAGAAATAGTATTTATTATTAATTTTGGTTTTATGAAATTAGTGTAGTAGATGTTAGCTCATAGGTACTCTTAAATATTTTTATCACAATCATACCAATATATTCAGTAAAGAAAATATTTCAAATTTTAATCAGAGCTTTGACTCTAACTTTTTTGAATTTTGTTATTATTTAACGATCCGTTTATTAATTTAATTATCATTTATCATCGGTATACGTGTTGAATATTTGCTAAATTTCTGCGGTTAAGAACGTGGAAACAAAGTGGTGCATTACTACAGTAATAGCCGTGTACCTACATAGGACCTAACTCAAACCACATAGTTACCTGGAATATCCTGCGTAAAATAGAACCATTTGAACAAATAAGCAGTGTTGTATTACAATAAAATATTTGTCTTATAAACGTAAGCTGACGATGACATAGAATTTAAAACCTTTACATATTATAAATAATTACGTAACGATTAATTTAATAGTCGAATATACTCCGTACATTACCTACCCACAAACGACGGTTATTCGGCTGCACCGTTCGCAGATCGTGGTAGTTTAATATTTATTGTAATAATAATAATAATATGCATGCAGCGTGCAACGCGCGTGTTCGTGTCTTACAGCGTGTACATATTATTATTATAATGTTAAGAGAGATGCGAAACTTGTGATCGTAAAGGTTAATTTTTTTAATCGAATTTTATACGATGATATTTTATTGAAAACGGTTCAGTTCTGACATCGCGTGACTTTAAATGTTTATTATACGACTTTGGCGTTTGGCCGAACCTATAATAATATGTACACATACACTTAACGTATAATATATATATACATACGATCGTATAATATTATAATATTATTATATATATCCGATCGGATTGTTTTTAACTATTAGACCGTATACGCGTTACATATTTATGGCGTGTGTATGATATAAAAATTTCAACCCGCTTATGCAAATCGACTAGAACGTGCATATACGCACATGCAGAATTCCACTCGTGTACATATAGTCCACGCGCAATATCGTTTTGTGCACATAAACATATTATATTTTTTTTTTTTATCTTTATTCATAATATGAACTCGAAAATCGCTCGAAGTTTCGCGAGTGGTTGATCAACATATTATTATAGTACTTGATGTAGTGCTGCAGATTATCGTAATATTTCGCAGTATGCTATATCATATTTAACGAATTTGTTTCATTGCATCGTATATGTCACACGCGTACTCGAGAGTTGGGGGGACGGTGATTTTATCGTTGACCGGAAATGGGTGTCTGTGTTCTGCAGGTTAAACTATACTGAGTGCAATGACTCTGAGTCACAAACTCTGGGAGCCCTGGAGCCAAAAAAATTGTCGAGGAGTAATATAAATTACTTGTATTATTTAAGCAAAAAAAACTTGTTACATGCAATTTTAAATATATAAATAATCCTAAGGTTAGGTTACCTAACGTAGTACTATACTACTATTTTTATGTCGTTTATGATATTTTGATTTTTGATACCCACAATATCGGTTGTTGAGGCCTCCTGTCACTTTTCGCGTATGATTGTCGTGCTAAATTGAGTGCAAGTGGCTAACTACGAACACTTTTCTGATAACCTATTCATTACATAGCAATGGAGATTTTTGTCAATAAACTTACGCTAAAATGAAAACTAAACTATGATACAACACGTATGCAATATTTATATAATATCAAACAATAGTATAAACCAAAATAAATTGACCACAGATAATCAAGATCAAATAGATATCTAGTTGGAAAATTTGATATTATTGTTTTCACATTGTATAAATGTATTATTCATTATAATATAATATGATATTAAATATACAAGTAATACTAAGTTTTCACTTATTACATTTTAAATTACTTATTAAATTCTTATAAAAAGTAGACTGTGACAATGGTTTTACAATTAATATATAGCTAGTAGGATTTCAAAACAGCTTTTTTGAATGATATTTCTAAATTAAATTTTTGACTTTGAAATTGTATAATTTTATTTTTATTTTTTTAATTCGCTTGAAATTTAATATATTTGTCTTTTTCAAGGTATTGTTTTCATGCTATATTTTATTTCATATAGATATTATTTAACCGGTCCAAGGTTGAGTTCAGACATTTTACGCCTCAGGGAGGCATTTTCCCACCTTTTAAATATAAATCATAATTTATATCCAATAAGAATTCAATAGTTTAATAACGAACACTAAACTAATACATTTTAATTCAAAGCAACAATGAAAATTGTGATATTTTATGACAGCAAATAAAATATTAATTCCTATATAATAATATTATTACTAGAATATTTAGTAAAAATAACAATCTATATTTTTGGTTTAAGAAAACTTATACATATATATACAGATATATAGATTAGCAGCTACCTCCGAAAATAATAAAATTACTGAAAATTATAGAGAACAATGAAAAACAAAAGCTAAATTCTACAACAAAATTCTGTGAAATGTCTGTCCGGAGTGGTCAAAATTTGAAAATAATTAGACCTGAAGATTTCAACTCAACCAATAAAGCAAGACACCAGGTGAATATGTTTGGTATCACTTATAAATTAAGATTATTTTAAATACGAATTTAGTATGACATTGTTTTGTCGATATTTTTTGTGAAAATTCAAATAAGTATGATAAACAAAATTAAAAATTGAAAATAAAACGACTTGCAAAACATAAATAGTCAGGAGACTGCAGCTAATATACAAATTAGGGAAATCATTCATATAATCTGACCGATGCTGTACAGGTCCCAACGCGACTCTGTTTGAACGGAATAGGTCAGAATGACTTTCGCGGCACGCGTATTCACATATCATATAGTATACGTTACCAGCTAAATAATATATAATATTATTACAGTATGTTTTTGTGAATGCGATCGTGATCGACGAGTAGTGTATAAAACTAGCTAAGCGCACGCGATATATACTTAATAACAATATTATAAAATATTATGTGTATGCTGTACCCATAATATACATATAATATATATAAATATAATAATAATATCTATTTAGGTGGTACGCCCACACGCGCGACCGCCGTTTGTCGCGACCGACAAATCGCGGGCAAATGTTTTATGGACGTTTTATCGCGTTTTCTTCGTATATAGATAATAGTGTACCTATATAATAATATAATATACACCGCCACACGAATGGACGCGAATGGCCGAGTCGGTAAATAACTGCGCGGCCTACATTATTGCGGGTATTGGCAAGTATAGGAGAATCTACACAACATTATACGGTTCACCCTCGCTCGCGCCCATTCTTTACAGTGCAAACGGACGTATATAATAGGTAGACAATCTAAGAAGTCTATTGCTCTCCGAAGACGGATATTTTTCCTCTGGACTACATCTGTACGAGACATCATCGATACGATACGACACGCGCCCGTTCGACCGCTCCAATGTGTACGGCGACATTCGGTTCGAGTGACCGAGTATGTAGGTATAGGTATTACATATATTGTATATTATATACATGCACTATGTATAGGTACTGCATTTACGATATCGAACGATATTATATTTATAAGAGCGTGTCCGCTGCAGGAGATGTCGCGTAGGAGGTTTTCCGCCACCCCACAACCTAACCCTTTGCCCACCCACATCCCCGACTACTATCACTGACTCGGGCGAGCTCGTGTGTGTGTGCTGTAACAACGTACACTGCATAATGTACGCAATAATAAACGTACTCGTGTAAATGTGCGACCCGCGCTGACCCGTGGCTCGCCGTGTGTCGACTGCAGTCGGCCACGACGGTGAAAATCGTCGTATATAGTCTATGTAGTGTGTGTACGGTGTATCATATTATTATTATCGTCGGACGACCGTATAACTCAGTCCGGGTGACCGGTGCGATTTTCTTTTTTTTCTTTTTTTTTTTTGTATTCCATTCTTATCACGAGTACATTTTTTAATCCGCTCATACGTACAATATTGTAATAAATATATAAACACGTTAGCACGTGTGCGTGTTATACAACACGACTGAGTATTATAGAGTACATTATTATACATAATATACTGCATCGCCTAGCGAGGTCGTCCGCGACAGGCGGTTGTGTGACGACGACGCGCGCGGTATAGGAGGGAAAAATGGTGTTTGAACGAGAAAATGAGATAAAAAAAAAAAAAAAAAACGTGCCGTGGATGAGACGGCTTTTGATAAATGTGCTGTTGATTAGGGACGGCCGTAAATCTCGGCGATTTATATCGCTATCTTCAATGATTCAAAGTGGCGACAAAGTTTTTTTTTTATATATATATAATATGTAGTTCTTATGATAGGGTATACCCTCCCGTCCGCCGTCGGTGTCAAGACGATTCCGGCCGGTTTTACGTCGCAAAAAAGTGCAAAACTATATTATAAAATATAATATGTTGTAGGTAACTTGTAACTTATTAAATTCCAAACGGGCCGGGAATTATACGTCTTGAAATATGGTTTTCGCATCTTTAACCACCGGGAAAATCAGTGATACAAACGCGTTTGCGTGTATCTATTGCAGTGCAATCATTTGTATTAGTTATTAATTATAATGCATTATAATATCATAAAATTATATTTTTATTGCTTGTAGTGGTGTAGTGATTGAAAATTTGATTACCACCTAATATTGAAACACTATTGATTTAAATAGTTCCAGTTTCGATTCTTGAAATAAAAATGAATGACCCTATTTGTTTTAGGAACATTTTAATCACACTTAAAAATAAAATATCTTTCTTTTACTTCAACTTTTTAATCTAGGTAAAGAGTGTAATTTGACTATCCCGTCGCAAGTGAGAACTCGATTGTTATTTTTTTTTCTTCATTCGATCCTGAGTCTCAATATTAGTGTGCATCGAGATAAATATCTTCAGTTCTAAAATAAATTAATAACCGAGAGTAGATATCAGATACATACCTATAATCTGTATATAGAACTCTAATCATTTAATTATATTCCTCAAAAGCTACGGAAACGAATATTTTTCAATACCAATTATACATATAAGTACTTTCAGTAACCGTTCGTATTAATTCTTACTGACGTGATACGTAAATAGGTAAAATTCAAAACAATATTATTATGAAGATGTATGATGTGTATGATCGGTCAAGACGACGAGCGATCTTTAAAACTATCATCATTATATGTGTCATTTCTCGATTATACTATCAAATATTATATATTAACCGATAAGTTCGCATATTCGCATCGTATTATAATATACCGCTACACCTACGGCGCCTCGCCACACGATTTGTTTCATTTCATTTGCTGGCAAACGCATCGCTGCAGTTTACTTGGTTTATTATCGGCAATTTTAAACATAATATATACATATAATATGTAGGTATACCTACCTATAATATAACATAATAATATACGTTTAGCGAATGTATATTAAGTACTCGCAGTATTCGGCGTAGGATGTTTTCTGCACTATAATATTATACATATTATGCATATATCGTGTACACGTAGAATTTACAATAATATTATGTCGGCATAATCGTCGTTTTTATTCGTTCATTTGATATTAATTCTTCCTATATATACCGACTGTCCCGATCCCGCCGAATACGGCGTGCGCAAAAGTTTACGAGTACAAACCAGTAATATGGTCGTCATGCATATACATAACCACACATAATATAACGTACTTATATATGTACGGTGTATATAATATTATGTGCGTACATAATAGTTGTGGGTAAATCTCAAACGACACGAACCAACTGTTGTGCATGTTGGCGTCAGTTGTAAATTTCTCGGCGGATAAAGTACGAGTATATATAATGTATACTATACAGGTATACATATTATAATACCTACATATTAATATAATAAACGAACACGATCGTTGATCATATTTTCCATGAAAACGACTCAAACTCCAACGACAAATTATTACGATTTTTTTTTTTTTTTAATTTATTATTACCATTGACCGCGTTTGCATTCAATAACCCATTAGCTGTTATAATAATATGTTTGTGCGGTATTTTATAAAGTTAAATATCTAGTTTGTATAATATATACCTATACATTGTCATTGAAGTCGTCGAACGTATCATTTTATAATAATATATTATTAGGAATATAACAAGATATGTGGCAATAATAAATACATAGGTACTCATACGATATTGTAAATAGTGAATACCTACTAACCAATACCAATTCAAAACTCGACGACATTATCATTTACCATTTTTGGAATAACTATGTAGAATGTAGATAATCTCACATTTGTTGTCGTGCATTATGATTGTCATATTATGTCTAACCAATAAGAGCTCTAATAATATAGGTAGTCGGATATTCAAACTTTTATTGAAAAAATTTATCGTCAATCGAAACAACCCGTTTCAGTCTTATTATAATTGATATATATATTATTGGATTTAGAAGCTAAAAAATGCACCTATAGTCGTTGATGTCTGCTGCAGTAGTTATCCTGATTTAATTATATCGACTTTTTGTTAAAAGTTTTCAATATACTATAACGATATATCTAAAATGTGTACATTGACGGTATAAATTATATTACCAATTGTATTATATAGAATGTACTACTATATCTTATACTACTCGGCCGATTATAAATTATGACAAGTCAGAGAATAAAAAAAAAAGTTATATATTTATGTAGAAATCGTAGTATAACATTCAATACTGGCATAGATTTATTGATATAAATTATTTAAAATTATATATATTTCCAATTATTGTGTGATACTTGCACAAGGTATACATGATTACAGCGTTATCATACATTCATATAACACTATCTAATATCAATTCCAGTTATTATAAATTATTTGGTTATACTAGACACTATAGAGACATCCGTTGTGCTAGTTGTTTTCTAATCAAATTTCCAATCGATAATCACAGCCATTAAAATGTGTAAAAAATATGAGTATAAATATTCTAAAATTATTAGATAGGTTATAGGTACCAAATATTATGTTTTAGATAGTAAATAGTAATTATGTTATAATACGATTATTAATACACCAATAACAGTTTGCATTATATACCAAAGACCAAACATACTTATTATTAAGCTATCTAATTAATTTTTGAACACTATTTGCCAAAGAAGCCAATAAATAATTAGTCGTTTCATACCCATTATATCACTAATACTACATTATTTAGATATCTGAAGTAATTACATGATTACATATTACGTAAATTTAAGACACACGTACATACACATATTACCAGCTATATGTTATTTAGAATTTTGGACAATTTTTATAACTAGATAATTAATTACAAGTTTTTCTAGACCGAGGTTCTAATACCTTCTGATAACTACTTGCACAATATGGCTTAACCCATAGTAGTTACTTATTTCTTGTTATTTTTTAATGCAAATCAAATCAAATAATATTATCGGAAAATTAATTCAACAACTATGAATTAAATGACAGTTTTATTTTATTATCATATAAGTGTCTGCGGTGGATATTCACAATCGATCTCGTGTGGCAGACGTGTGTCCAAATAAATATAAACACTCAATAATTTCTAATACGTACAATTACCAATAACATGATAACACGTGAGAAAGATAATGACAATTATATTTGTATAGTGTTTAACAAAATGTATGTAGTAAATATAGACACGAAAATGTCCAATATCTGAACTCAAGCGCACTGCATGTAAGTCTGCAGTGAAAGGTATTTCACTTTGGTCATATTTCAGTCGTCTACAGTTTTGTATCATAATGGAGGTACATCGTAGATTTCAAGTCTAATTCATGATCTTACACGGTTTGGAACATACCGCGTACAACTTTACAATGACGATAATTCTCATCTATGATTTATCGTAAGCACTAAACGTGTACCTGCTTACCATGCATATTATTATAAAACCACCGTGGGTGGACTTTCATTAAACAAATATAGGTACGCATAAATATTATACCGCCGTTTTCTGTTTCAAGATCTCAGTTCAAGAATTCATTGCCATCGTTTAAATTCTATCGGTACTTATAATATTTTATAGAAAATACTACTATATTAAAATGCAACGTGCGTTCCATAATATATTTTAAACTGTTTCTAACCTAACTTCGTTATTATTAATATACATAAAAATAGTTTTACAGTAAGAACACGTTAGGTTTAATATTGTTTAAATGTTTTACCGCACTCTTGCGTATAATAGACTGAAAATATCGGGACAGCCGCCCCCGTGTTCTAGCGCCAAAAGTGATGAGATTACTTGCGTCCTGATTGAAAAGGATAGAAAATAATATTATAATAGAAATACCGCACCGCGGTGTTGTAATAACGATAATAATAAGTATAACAACAGTTATGCCGCCGACTGCAGTAAAACGAGAACATCTATCATGTCGAATTTTATCACCCCCGCTGGCTCGTGCGTACCCATTTATATATACGAATGTTACATAATATACATACACTATTCGCTATTCGTCTGTAAATCGTTTTATCTACCTATATAGTATATATATATATATGGATAATATTTCATCGGTTCTGTATTCGGCGGCCGCGGTTTTGTTTTAATGCAATAACGCGTGCGATTTTCGCGCTTTTGACCTCGGGACATCACGGGCGACCGTGACAGTTTGTCCGTCGAGGGTGAATTATTCGTTTCAATTAAATCGCCGTATCAACGTGCACACACGAACCGCAATTGTGCCCATTGTGCCGAGCGAGTAATAGCCGCTGTGATTATTCGTGTATATAGGTAAGACACGCGTGTCGGTGTGATATTAGAATATTAAATTATATCTCGTAATGATATTCGTATTGTGCCACAAAGCTTCATATTATTCAGTATCATCAATGAAAATATTAAATTGATACTAAGAAATCTACACAAATAATAACATGTTTTTTTTATGTATTACTTACAAAATAAACGAAAATACTTTAAATCGCACAACAGTTAGGAAAGACCAATGAAATAAATAAGACCAAAAGTCTCATCACTTTCAATTAATAGTACTTTCAGAGCTACGCCACGTACAAGTCATCGCTAGTTACAACTAAGCTCTACTTCTCGTCATTGACCGTTATTCTATTCACGTTTGCATTTATATAATGTTATTTTAATACGTTATCATTCGTAATAATATGTAGACTATTTAACATATATAATAAGGCAAAGAGTGTACATATTCCGTTCCAAGTCGAGTTAGTTATAACTTGTTAATAGAAAACACCTAAGAGAACACCTAAGTTAATATATTATTATAATGTAATTTTTCAAGAATATGAACGCTATTGCCTCTTATTTTTTGATTCATTACTATCTACATGTTCGATATATTTTATATATTTAATTTTAATAACAAAATCTCTGAAACGACCGTATAATAATAAGTAATAACTAATAACATTCGTATTCTAGATACGGTGCATCGGGTATACGTTGCCGTAGCCATACGAGCAGAATGGTCGTGGTGACTATCACTAAATATTATATTAATGTAAGTATAATATTATATTATGATATCACACCAAAATCGTCCGTTCTATCGCCTTTCCGGCGAGAACGATTCGCGTTCGATTATATTTGTATTTTTGAGATGGACGCAACGTCCGACGACGTTTGAATCGTAATACGATAGTACTTACGTATAATAATACAGATAAATGACATACACCGAAATGTCGGGATTAAAGTTCGACTGTAGTCGAGCCGCAGCATGACGTTGCGTTATCCCTGAAATATCTATATACATATTGGTGACTTTATTTATTGGGTACATTAATTAAGAGTATAGTAGTTGTATTATTGTACTACTGCACTGTTGCAATACATACACACACATTATATTATATAGCATACAAAACTAAGCGTTGATAAAACAAATTATGCAATACGTAGCCATATTTATAACAACGTCGTCACTCAGTAAATATCAGTAGGCCAATAATAAAAGTATCACGTATTCCAACATAGGAAACTATAGGTTAAGCTGTGATGTGTAAGCAATATACGAGGAGACGGAAAATGGTTCTTCAGCCTTTACGATGCGATCACTGCAGTATAATATTATATGTATCGAAAGTTGGTAATAATTATTGGTGCTGTATACCGAAAAGTAGTAGTATAAGTCGCTGACTTAGCGTTTGATCTAACCCAACATCGCAAAAGTCTCGAAGACTAAACAAAAATAAACCTTTTGAAAACCTTTTAAACTATGTCAAATCGAATATGTATTTTTTTTTTCAACGTTATGTAATATTAATGGTATTGCAAAAAAGTTCGATATTTTTTTACGCATTGGTTGTATAATGCAATAATTGTGCTTTTTCGTTTAGATTTTTACTGAGATGAGTGCGTTTTTGACTTTGATAACATGGTGCAGTCGGACTCTGCAGAGGTACTGTTGACTAATACTGTAACGCAAGCGACTTTCGACGCGTTATATCTTTGACTGTTTAACCTTTAACCCAGATCGCATTGTGTTGTTTAATGACAAGCGTTATATACAATGTTACTGTATTATCTGTATTAATGGTTACGATGGTTACGCCATGAGCACACATAATATTATAATGTATATTTAATATTATATTATTATTGTACGTGCACGGGTGGCTAGAAACGTCGACGCACTCAAAACGCCACACCGTTCTTATACGTATGTTATAATAGGATAATATATGTACACTAGCAGAATCAGTATTGGTTCGTGGTGGCGTGAGTAAAGCTCTTTGGACGCCCTGTACAGCACCTAGGCCGATTAAGAAATCGTACGGCGCGCAGGTATCTCGGACAGTGTATAACATTGTGACCTTATAATAATATTATATATTATTATGCTTTGATACAAGCATATAATGATGTTTGAAACTCAACAAGTCTCGGTGAAAATTTTTCTGTTACGGCGTTTGGTTTTAAATGTTATTTTATTTTTCAATAATGCAATACGAATCTTTAATGAAATTATCAAACGACACTTGATAAAAGTTCACCCGTATATTTCGCTCAAGTTCACAAAATTACACTCCGCTACTACGAGTATAATATTATATTTTATAATTATATTATACAAGACTTGGCCGATATAAAAGTATAATCCTTAGCCTACACGCGTATATAACATAAAGCACAGTGTAACGCATTATTGTTTCATAGCCAATAGCAAAAACGAAACTATTAGCTTATACGTTACGTCAATTAATAATAAATTTAAATAAATGGCATAGACGCCATATTATTGTAGTCATCAC
>VUJU01003593.1:0-24674 GCA_009835225.1 Aphis craccivora | reverse complement strand
AGATTGCAAGTTAAAGCTCTGCACAAAAATGTAATAGAAGCTTTAGTTATCACTGGGTGTGCTAGAGGATGTATAGTTATAATTCCGAGAATAACGTTAATTCAAACTGATTATCCCATTGAGTTTAACAAATAACACAATAATTACCACTCAAAGTTTGCTTTGCTATGACTATTAATAAGTTCAAAGGACAATCATTGATCATGGCAGGGATTGGCTTGAGAGAAGAATGTTTTTCACATGGACAGTTCTATGTCACATGTTTTAGAGTTAACTCTGCCAGTAGTTTGGTTATTTTAGCCCAAAAAGGAAATACAAAAAAAAAAAATAATAATAATAAAAACAAAGGGCTAAAATAAAATGTACAAAAAAACCGTATTTTTCAACTATTATTATTATTAATATAATATAAAAAAAATCTTGATTTTCACCTGAGGTTACTTATGCCCGGGCAACGCCGGGTGGGACAGCTAGTAAAAATATATATTTTATACACGATTCTCACACTTATTAAAATCTGTTTGGAATAATTTTAAAAAATATACTTTTACAAATGGACATGAAAGTTATTGTTGGAAAGATATTGAAGACTTTTACAATACAGATATTAAAATTAAACCACGACTAGCAAGTAAATTAAAAAAAAAATCATATAGAGCTTCCACCCTTCTCACTAATGAGAGTTTGTTTAGCTGCACAGACTTTTAGTAACTCAGTTAGTGCAGGGATTTTAACATTAGTTTCACTTAATCGTTTGAATAACAAATCAACATATAGTGCAAAATGTATTAAATTTTTAAATGACTTATTTGACTGCTTTAATTTATAGTATTAAAACTAGTGAATCAGTTGAACTCAAAAGACCATTAACAAACAATTCAAAACATTGGTCATTTTTAGAAGAAGCTCAAATATTTCTTTCGACGCTTAAAGTTAATAATAAACAAAAAAATATCCCCCCTTGTATTACTGGTTGGCAAGAAAATATTAATAGTATTAAACTCTTAAATAATGAAATAAACGTAGACTATGAAATTGATTATTTAGGTACTAGCTACACGTCTAACCCAAGATTGCATTGAATGTTTGTTTTCAACTTCAAGAGCGAAAGGAGGAAATAATATAATCCCGGTTGTATCAAAATTTTTTTTCTGCAATTCGAATGTTTATTTGCAACATGCTAATTAATCCATCTAATAAAACAAATTGTGAAAAAAATGCATCACAGTTTTTATCATTATCAAAAGACCTAAGATTGAAGAATAAAGTACAATTACATAGCTTGGCGAATAGTGCTTATAATTTTTGAAACAATTATGAAGATTTTCTTAGTAATATGAATATTAACTATATACTTATGAATAACGACATAGCAAATAGTGTAGCATATATAACAGGATTGGCTTGTTCTCAATTAACTCATAAGTCTTGTACAGAAAAATTAGCATCCAGTAACAAATCTGACAATAGTGCTCAATTCTACATTGATAATAGTTTAATCAACATGAAGGAATATGATAATTGTAATTTAATGTACCCTTTTACGAAAATATTTGAATTTACAAGGCATATAACTGCATTATTTAATCCATCATTTGAAGAATTACTTTTTAGAAAAAAAAGAAAAAATTAAGTGATCAAAAAAATTAATCAATATTATTTGTAAAAGATGTGTGTTAAATATCTATGAAAGTTGTGAAGATAAATTTGTAGAAAAATATTTAAATGTAAGTATAAATAGTTTCATGAAAAAAAGCAATGACTCTTCTGTTCAATATAAATATTTAAAAGATAAAAATTTTAAAAAAATTACACGTATACAATAACTAGATATTAGTATTACCTATTGTACTTCCTTTTTATTTTATTGCAAATAAAGTATTTTAATTTTAAAAAAAGTAGGTCAGCGCATTTCGGTGGTGGGTAGTGGATGTCCTCGGATAGGATAGTGTTATTTTACTGTATGTATCGATTTGAATGCAATATGATTGCATTCGATAAAAAACGATTCTGAGCTGACGAGGTGATGTTTATTATTTAATTTTATTCGTTTCTATAGTGATAAACAAAGCCGTAATTATTTTATTTATTTATTACTACTATAATACGGGCAAGCCCAATGGTTAATTTACAAATTAATTAAACAAAACAATTAAAGAAGGAAGAAAACATAAGTGAAAAATAGAGAAAAACGAAATTAAAGTAATAGAGTAAAGTAAGATATAACATAATTAACTAAGACAAGAAGGAGGGTTCAGCATTGGAAATACGCATCATTCTCGTAAGGGGTTCGTTGGCAGCTTAGTTGATTACAGAGAACAGGGACATAGAAAGTGTAGCTAGAGTGCGAAGAAAAAGATGGCACTTTAAAATTAATGCATTAGAGAAGGGATATAAGACCAGAAATTAGTTTGCTTAAAAACTAAGGTTCACTCGAACTCTTCTATCGGCTAGTGAGGACAATATCAGGGAAGCAAGCCTAGGGGTGTAATCGTGTGGTAGATGATTTATTTCTAGCACATAACCACCAAAAGACAGGAATTTTTCGCTGCATTCGCTCTAGGGCATAACTATGCGAAATTGTATGAGGATCACATATTACAGACGCATATTCCAGAACGGAATGCACTAGTGCACAGTATAAAGATTTGATAGGCGCAACTAATTTAAATTGAGAACAAACACGCTTAACAAAACCAAAGATTTTTAGTGCCTTACAAAAAAATGTTTCGATATGCGGATAAAACGTTAACTTCGTGTCGAATACTATGCCTAAGTCCTTGATCGTGTTGGCCGCACGGGTGAGCTTAGAACCATTAATATTATAGTCAAATTCAAAAGGACGACGAGATCTGAAAAATGACATAGTAGAGCATTTAGAAACATTGAGGTATAAGCCCAATAAACAATTGAGTTCAGATCTTCGTTCAATCTATGACAGTCATGAAATGAGTTTATTCTCAGGAAAAGCTTCAGGTCATCTGCAAACAGCAAAAATTTACTATGTTTGACAACATTTGAAACACTATTTATGAACAGGGATAAAAGCAACGAAGAGAGATGTCCCTCTTGAGGCACGCTAGAGGGACGTCAGTGACACAGAATTGAATGCCATGGACTTTTACAAACTGCTTCCTATTTGACAAGTACGAGCCAAACCAAGACAGTAAGGGTTCTCCGAATCCAGATTTATTCAAGACACCTAGCAGGATTTTGTGGTTGACCATATCAAAAGCTTTAGAGAAGTCCAAGTAAAGAGCATCAACCTGAGCATGACCTGTGAAAGCATCCATTACGTATTTAGTGAAAACTAAACTGCACGTTACCGTTGAGCGCCCAGGACGGAATCCATACTGTTCATCACACAAAACGCTATTAACTGACGGCTGAATGGAGCGCAGAACAATCGCCTCAAAAAGTTTTGTGAAGTGACTTAGTATAGAAATTGGGCGATAATTAGACACATCAGATACACAGCCTGATTTATGAAAAGGCGTGATTGAACTTGACTTAAGCATTTCCGGAAAAACACCTTCGTTGAGAGATTTTGCAAAAAGCCAGGTACAGAGAAAATAACATAACCGATCTTAAGGAACAAATAAAAACACCAGAAAGATCATCAGGACCAATAGATTTGGTATTATTTAATAACGCCAGACCTTCCTCCACATCATCAGGCCTAATGTAGCAATTACTAGGAAAATTGAAATACAAATGGGGGGAGGGTAAAGTTGGAACAACAGGGAATGACCTATTATTACTGTAAACAGAGTGGAAATGGTTTGAGAAAAGATTAGCAGTATCAGCGTCACTATTACTAGACTGGTTGTTTAGAGTAACTATTTTAGGAATTGAATTCTTATTATTTTTCCGAACAAAGTCCCAGAACCGTCTAAGGTTAGCACAAACATTTTCCTCAGTACGCTCTACAAACCTTTTGTAGAATTTTTTGGATTCATACTTATACATTTCTAAGAGGAAAGAGAAATTCTTGTAATCTTAGGAATTACCTTTAGCTTTAAAAATAGCATGTGCCTTTCTTTTGCGGAAGACAATATCCCTAAGGTCCTTAGAAAACCACACGGGAAAATTCGAAGAACGATGTATAGCTGTTGGAACAAATTTTAATATCCTCTAATAAAGTGCATCATAAAGAAGATTCATCGCCAGATTAGCATTTATATCAGCAAAAGTAGTAAGCCAGTTAAACGAAAGCATAAATTCAGATATTCTTAGGAAATCCGCACGCCGAAAATCAAAGTACGTGGCATGAGGACAGTAGTTAGGTGGCTTGCTAACATAAGGAAAGAGGATGAAAAAAGCTGGGTAAAAACGATCCGCAGGGACCAAACTATCAAGAGAAAGGGAAACAGAAAGACCCGGACAACTGACAAAAACAAGATCTAATATAGAGTCAAGAGAGTTAACTATATTATTAATCTGAAAGAAGTTGAGCATGGCAAAAAATTCTGGAATGCAGGGCACTTTAGGTTCACTTCGAGAAGAATATATAAGACCAAAACTGTCATTAGACCAGGTGATGTTCGGCAGGTTGAAATCGCCGCAACAAACAATCAAATGATCAAATAATGTGTTAACTAAGCTCTTAACAGTATAGGTGAATGTTTCATACAAAGGAATTGAACTACTTGGCGGGAAGTATACACCACTGAGCAGAAATTTGCGCTTATTGAGTGCGAAACTGACATATAAGTGCTCAATACTTTTGTCAACGATTGGAACAAGTTTAGAGGGGATGTCTTTACGGACACCAATGAGAACCTCACCTCTTCTAGAGTGACCACTAGTAAGACTACTCCTATCACAGCGATACACATTATAATTAAACATTCCTAGATCATTACTATAAAAATTATCGGATAACCATGTTTCCGTTAATACAAAAAATAACATATAATAATTTTTTCTCCTTTAACCGCTTTTATTTCAAGTATCATTTCGAAAATCAAAAAATGACCTCTCTAAAGTACCCGCTCAAGAACATAACCTTTCAAAAATATGCTACACTTTTAGTTTTGAGCAAGTTTAGGGGGAGAAAAAGTGTTTACAGAATAAAAAAGAAATAAACATAAAACAAATACATTCCTCGCTCCGCTCAGAATCTAAAAAACGCTGTAACTTTAAAACTAAATCCAACCAACAAATTCTGAATGCTCAATGTCCCAATGAACTTCATTGGATGTAGTAGGTATGTAGTACCGTCTACCACTATGTACCATAATTTTATCACATTAAATTTATTTTTAGGGGGCAAAATAACGATAACTACAACTACAATCTTGGCGGGAACTGATAAGGTTCTGGTCTCTTCTGTTTTTACCATAGCTTTCCCGTATTGTCGTATATAGTATTTGCTAAAATGCAATGGCCAATGATACTAAATACAAATACAATAGACCATAGACAACGTCCGCATTTCGTGTTTTAAATACTTTTCTATAAGCCTTTATCAATTGGTCGCACTTAAAATAGTATATTCAATATTGTGTCGCAAGGGCGGTAAGTGAGCTTTAAGAAGTTACTAACCTAACCTTCGTCCAAGACTAAAATTGACTTCCCGCGGGAGCCACACATATTATTTTTTGTTGTCATATCATTTTTTCTCAAATGCGTGATGTTAATTGGCTTTGTGATTTAGCGTTTTTGGCAGATTTCACGGGACATTTAAGTGATTTAAATTTGAAGTTACAATGAAAAAACTTAATAATCATTATATCAATAAGCTATACTTCGGTTTTTAAGGAAAATGCATTGATTCTTATTAGAGATCTTGAGAAAAAAAAATTACAACGATTTCCAAACTTAGAAGACCATACTCGAAAATATCCCGACTTTATTTTCGATTCAAAAAAGTATGTGATAGAAATCAAAGCCGTTATTGATGATTTTGATGTAAGATTTAAGGAATTCAAGCAACTCGAAGATGTGATCCCATTTATCAGTTTTCCATTTAATGAAGGCCTAAATACCCAGATGTTTGCAAAAAAAGCAGCGCAGTTGTTTCAAATTGATGAAGTAACTCTTGATGATGAGGTGATCAATATGCGATGCAACGTCTACTTAAAAGCTAGATCATCAGAAAATAATTTTTGGCACTTAGTAAGCAAGGAAAAATTTCCTAATTTAAGACGATGTGCTGAGTCAGTATATTCCTGCTTTGGATCTACGTATCTATGTGAATTGGCTTTTTTGTATTTACTTCAAACCAAAAGTAAGCACCGATCACGTTTTACTGATATGAACTCTGAAGATAGCTTGAGATTATCTTTGTCGTCATACACCCTAGAATTTGTGAAATTATCAAATCAAATGCAAGTACAAACATCGCATTGAATGATAAAATAATAAAAGTATTAGTATAGCTCAGGGGTGGCCAAGTCTTTTTAGGTCGCGATCTACTAAAAATGTACTTCACCTTTGAGGATCAACTTCCATAGAAAATTTGTTTTTATAATTGAATAACTATAATTATTAAGAAACATTTAGGGCGAATGACTCTAAAAATCAATTTTAACACGATCGACTTTGAAATTGTCCAAGATCGACCGGTCGATCGCGATCGACTGTTTGGCCGCCCCTGGTATAGCTGATATAATAGAAATAGTTTATATTAAATATATTAAATTACATGTTGTGTGAAATTGTGAAAATTAAACGTGTTTATAATTAATTTTTGTTTTGGTTATTGACCTTTTTTTGTTTTTTTGGAACCTTAAAAAACTCAAAAACTCTGATATCGATGCCTAATCTTTCAAAGTTGGCCGCCCCTGATATATAATAATAAACGAAAAATGATTCTAAGCAAGTACGGTCTGTAAGAGTTTATCTGTATCACTAGATATATTTTATGATATACCTAGCCATTAGTCATTTATTTTGCTTTGAGTATTATTATTTTTGATACACATTTTTCAAAAGTATTTTATTTATTTTATTGCCTATAATTATTTTTAATTATTAAAATAATATTTATGTACCTTACTACCTATAGCATATTATATCAACTTATTTGTAACTCAAAAAGGTTGATTATTATACTATTATAGGTTAGCTTATATTTTATGATGCCACTAGGTGATCAATAATATTATAATTTAGTATTAATATAGTTTCCTAGCTAATTGAATTAATTCCTTTGATAAAATCAAATTTATTATTTTTTATATTATCTTAATGTTCATTGATATTACATTAGCTTATTATTTTTTTCATTAACCCTGGTAGTCTATGCTTGGTGTCCTAGTTCGGAGTTATCTGTTCATTATTATTTTATATTTTGTATTTTGTTTATTATATTATACTTTTATTTTAATATTTTATAAGCTCTTATTGGAACTTCAGTTAGTTCATCTTTTATTCTTTTATTGTTATAATATGGGTAATTAGTTGCTTAGGTTGGAGTTAGGTTCGATACTCCTTCTCTATAGTATATTAATTATTTTATATTTGTCCAGTATCTTACAAGTTTTATTGAACTTTAATCATTCCTTTATTCTACTATTACTCTATTATTTAAATAAACTTAATTGGAATAAAGTTCAATACTTCTTTTCTATAATATTTTAATTGTTAAATTGTTATTGGAAGTTAGATAAGCTTCTTAAGTTAGATAAGTGAATTATTAGCATTTAATATTTTAAATACACAGTGCAAATAACGTTTAATTTTGACACAAAAAAATAAAAATGTCACTATGTAGCATCACACAACATTGCTGAAGCAGACTGAAGTTTACATTGTTTTATTATTAGGTATTAATATTATTATAAAATTCGCGGCGCGAGCGACGGTGAAAAGCGACCAACGAGTAACAACAGTTGTGGGTTTAGGTGGTGAAACTAGGGTGACCAGACGTCCCCTATTAGGGGGGATTGTCTCGTTTTTCAGAGGTGCGTCCCGCATATCTAAATGTTCCACTTTTGTTACGCATTTAAAAGCATTGAAGTGTACATAATATATTTTATCATGATTCTACATTGATTAGAATTATGATCAATTGGCGGCACTGTTATAAAGAAAGATACAAGTACGATTAAATATAGTACTATCTATAAACCTTGGAATAAAAGTACTGTATGAGCTGTTATCAATTATCATAGATGATTCCCATTCAGGAAATCCGGCGACCGACATTCGTATTTCGTATAATAATTAATAATCCTTAACGTTAAGTGACCGCTTCAATTCATAAATCATATTTAACCAAAATGGGTAAACCTAAACGTTTGTGTCGATTCACGCCTGAACTTCGAAATAAGTACAGTTTCCTAAAAGAAATCAACGGATCTGATTCCGAACTACTATGTGGAAAATGTAAACGAACTTTCAGTATTTCACACGGAGGTGGATATGCTATTGAACGACATATTCAATCAATTAAACATAAATCAGCAGATATAGCCGTTTCATCAAGTAAGCCATAAACGACATATTATGAAAGTAGTGCACCAAGTTCGAGAGAATTGGAAATATCAGCTGTAGAAGGTGTTTAGGCATACCATACAGTTTCTGAAAATCAGAGCTTTCGTTCGCATGACTGCTTTTCTAAACTTACACAGGCTTGTTTTGAACCTAAATTTCATTGTGCCAGAACAAAGTGTGAAAAAATAGTAACCAATGTTTTTGCTCCATATGCAATTGATATTCTAACTAATCAGCTTAAATTGCATAAGTATTTTAACTGATGCTTCAAACCATGGAAATATTAAGTTGTTTCCTTTGCTTATTAGATCGTTCGACCCCCTTTATGGAATTTAGATAAAAATATTAAATTTCGAGTCTCAGCCAGGTGAAACTTCTGATATTATTATAAATTATATTGTAAAAACAATAGATGATAATAATATTAGAAATAAAGTTGCTGCATTTTGTGGGGACAACACCAACTGTAGTTTTGGTGGTGTTTCAAGACGTGGCACTAATGATGTGTTTCATAAATTACAAGGAAAGCTGGGAAAACAATTAATTGGAGTTGGTTGTGCTGCCCATATTATCCACAATGCTATACAAACCGCCGCTGACTGTCTTCCTATTGATATAGAATGTATAATAGTAAAAATCTATACCTTTTTTTACATTTACATTGTTAGAGTGAAAGAATTGAAAGATTTTTGCATGTTTGTAGAAATTGAGTATAAAGCTATTATTGGCTATAGTAAAACAAGGTGGCTTTCGCTTATGCCTTCAGTAGAAAGAATTTTAAAACTATTCCTCGTTATAAAATCTTACTTTTTGAGTCTAGATAAAGTACCTCTAATATTTAAAACATTTTTTAACAATCCTTGTGCAGTACTGTGGTTAAACTTCATTCACAGTCAAGCTGCCACATTCCATCAACATGTTTTGAACATAGAAGACCAAAACATACTTGCAGTTGAAGTATTTAATGAGATAAAACAACTTATTTAACTTTATGCATAAAAAGCAAAATAAATTCATTCCTTTGTCTGTAAGAACGCTTATTAGGCAACTAGAATATGATGGATTAGCACAAGAATCCGACATTCTAACTGTAATTGAAAGTTTTTATAGTACTTCCGAGCAATATTTAACATCTTGGACTTTTTGAAGAACTAGAAATAATGGAATATATTACACTTAAAAAAGTTCCGAATTGGTCTGAAATAGAAAAAGTTGCTGAGTTCATTTCAAATAAAGGATTTTTCAATCCCAATAATGATACTGCATTATTTGATCAATTTATGCTTACGTTACAGTATGTTACACAAGAGAAAATTGATAAATGGAACTTAGAAAAAAAACCGACAGATCAACACTGGGTTTGTATTTTCAAATATTTTAAAGAAAAAGACATACAATGTGATAAAATGATAATAGTGAAATATGTGTTATGTTTGCTGGGTTCCAATGCATCAACTGAATGTGTTTTCAGTCACATAACAAAAATTTGGACCAAGGAAAAACCCAGTTGAACGTGTCTACATTAAAAGCATTAGTAATAACCAAGTTAAACTTTGATTACACTTGTTTAGAATCTTATGAATTATTAAGAAAAAACAATTTGTTGCTAAAAAAAATTGTATCTAAGGATAAGTATTAAAACTGTAATTATTGTGATTGTAAATTAAAATTTGTTTAAGTAAAAACTTTATCACTTTAAAATATGTAGTAACTAATGTTTGTCTGATTTGTTTATCATCAAAAATAATTTTAAATAAAATGGAATGTATTGTATTTGCTATTATTATATACCTATTTACATTTTACTTAACTTTTTTTAAGTGTCCCCCTTTATGATAAAATAATTATGGTCACACTAGGTGAAACGGATCGAACAGTATTAGGAAATATCTGTCGTCATCGTATCGTTAAGATAGCGCGCGCGACTTTCATCGGTGTATAATACTCGTATCAAACTGCCATCAATGGAGACCCAACCCACGTCATGTCGTAAGACCGACCGGTCAGAAACGCGGTCTCTGTGGTCAGCAATCCAGCGAACCGTCGGACCAACGGGTCACTGTGCCGAAGGAAACGGTGTGCGGTGTGTGACAGCATCAGGAGGCTGTCGATCAGGTCCCGTCGACCACAGAACGAGCTGACATGTACGCGATCGTGGCCAGGGATTCTAGCTCGTTCACCCAATCGACATGCTCATACATCTGATAGACGTTCATCCGTATCGTCTAGCGGGTTGCCGCCGTCACCGCCCGACGTCGGTGCATTGTATTCGACCGCTAAGGTTGGCTTGTAATCACGTTGATTTGGGCTCATAATATTATTATTACCGATGTCGTTGTTGTGTTCCGGTTAAAGTGATACGATCTGTTCCGTTTTCGTCTGCACAGACGAAATTTTTTTTATTATTATTATTTTTAGTATTATAATGAATGGTCGTTAACAACAGTATTCTTTTAAAGACATAATGATATGGGCAGAATAACACGTAACTGTGTACCTACCTTATTTTTTTATAATTCTATAGGCGATAAAATATTTAAATATAATATTAGAGCCAATACATATTTTATTTCTGATTATTTTTCACATTTTATATAAATAATATAGTTAACATTTTTTTCATCGTTTCATCAGAACTGTACGATATTCAAATTATGTGATCTCTGTATGTTTCCATTTAAAATTAAATATTTTTAACATTACATTTTTTTTTCTAAATTAAAAAATATAAAGTTATTTTTTTTTCAAAAACGGTGGTTTCAGAATTGCCAATAAAGTGAAAATATCATTAAAAGGGGTTCACTGTTTAATCTAAAATTTCGAAATGCACCGATATCTACTGGATTTTATCACGGTCGTGATCACAAATAACGTTCTAAAGTAGGTAACTACTTTTCAAGAAGACAAAAATATTGTAGTTAGTTACTAGTAAACGAAAAAGATAATTAACAGTTTCATAAATCTCTGCAGATACATTTTGTCATAAATCTCGTGAAAATCCAGTACCCATCATTCGCAACATTTAAAAAGCGTTGGTCAAAATTATCCTGCAGAAACCAAACTAGCATTATTATTTTATGGTACTACGAACCCGATGCCCATTTAAATAGACATCTTTCTTATACGTAGTAGTGCCCCACCTAGCTAAAATATTTTCAGCATTAGAAACCTAGATTTGATAATGATTTGCTCATTGATGGAACGATAACAAACAAGCACTGTCGTTTTTAACATATATAATAATATATACTAGTATAATACACTACACCGAGTAATAGTACACGGCCATTTAAATGTTTTTTTTTCTTAATTACACTGTTATATTTTATTATTTTCCTAAATATGACACATTAAATACCGATATATTTCTACGCATTATATAAATAAATAAAATTGTTGGTGAACTCGAAAAGATGACACAACAAGTGTATTCTTATTTTTTTATTCAGTTTTATAATGGCAACAGAGGGTTGATTGTACAGGGTGATTCATTTAAGTGGGTACACTAATTATCTTGAAAAGTATTAACTTTTTTTTAATTTTTTTTTTAAACTTCTATGTTTATGTTTTTCTATAACCGTATAATTTTTTTTTTCACCCTTGTGTTTATTGGTGAATCCACTATCAACTTTTGATTTTCAATTGATAACATATAATAAAATTATCATGAATTAATAAAACCATTTTTATTATGATTTTACACGTTAACATTTTTATTTTTCGTTGATTGGTTCGCGAGATACAGCTCCTAAAAGTATTGGTGGTTGAAGCCGTTGAAGGATGTGTTATAGTCGGTAAATATTGTTTATAGTGTTTATACTATTTCTTCATTTATAAAGTCCAGGAGCTATAACTGATAAATTCTATACTGTACGACCTAATAGGTAACAGTATTGATAACTGTTGTACTTTGTACCTGATTAATTGAATGTCTTATTAAACCTATAATATGTTAATTTGACCATAAAAGCTACGTTTTGTGATCTTGGCTGTCGCATCGAATCCACTCCATTGTCTTCATTACATGACAATATTAGACATCATTACGACGCATATACCTATTATTACCATACAATAATAATAATATCACCATAGACCTTATACTAAGAAGAGTATAAGGTCTATGAATAATGTCCACAGTAAATCTCAAAACCACAGCAATAGACTAACATAACAATATGAAAACCACGAGATGGCACATTATTGTATTTTATCCACTGTAGTAAAGAAAATTGATATAACTTTGAAACTTAAAGGGAAGATATTATAAACTTACGTATACATCTCGCAGGGTCCGCAATCCAGCCGTGGTAGATTGCCTACATGATAATATACTGCTTGCATAATCATAAGAATCTCACAAGTTGACTGATAAACGTAGTCTGAACAATGATAGATCGATGCTTACAATTTACACGATACATTCATAAAATCGAACCACAAAATTAGGTGTGCAATAAGAAATCATTTTATAAAATTCGCATTTTAAAATGGTGCTTGAACAAGTTTTTCAAAATCTTCAATGATTAATGAACATGTGTTAGTGAATCATATTATAGAATTGACATTTTTAACGGGCAACGAAGTGCACGGGGTAAGCTAGTAACATAATATACTTCACGCAATAGTTTTTGAATAATTAAGTTTGTCGGAAAAATTCCATTGATGACATCGTAATTTGTGATCTATATTATTAAGTGTAGCGTAAATTTGACAATACCTACCATTTGGAAAGCACAACATTTGTACGTAAAGTTTATTGGTGAGTCTTTTTTAAATAAATAAAATGTATAGGTAGAAAAAAAATGTGATTAATACATTAATTTGTGCATGCATTATTATGCATGCATTATTATGCATTATTAAATATTAACAATTTTTAATTAAATTTTATTTTCAGTTTTATCAGTTTTGTTCATTCAGTTACACCACCAAATGTTATTCAAAGTTTGTTGACACAAAAGTTGTTTTATTCTAAAAATTATTAGCTGACAGTTGACACCATAGCACAAACCTAATACAATGTCATAAATTATTACCCCTATTATTACTTATTACCATCTACTTGGACACAACAAGATGGCTGCGGGCTGCCTATCTATTTATACCTACAATATACTTAAAAATATAATTTTCTCTGTTCATAAGTACTTTTAATTTGCATATACTCAAATTTTGCATTCTGCCATAGTAATTATTATTAAGAACTAAGATTATCCGTATTTACTACAAATATACTTAATCAGATGGCCTGAGAGATAAATAATGAAATCACATAATTTTCTAACGCCAAAGTTGCAAATGAGAACGATGATAAATAACAATATTGCTTCCAATATAAAATTTTGATAATTGAAGATACTATAAAATTAATTAATTATGTTAACATATTTTTTACTGTTAAATTATTTGGTTATATTTATTCTTTCTTAACTTATTAAATATTCAACTACTCAAGTTAATTTCAAAGAAGTTAAAAAATCAAGTCTAACAATATGCATTCCAGAAGAAAACTAATTCCAACAATATAGTAAACTAAAAGTATGTTAAATGAACATTTCAGATGTTAATGTATTTTTTTAATTTTAACAAATATTATACAATTAAGTTAAATTAGCTAACAACATCAAATCAATGATAAATATGTTGTAAATTGTACGTATCTTTAAAAATTAAAAGACAAAATCATAGATTGTTCACCTTTATTATTATATATGGTATTATAAAATATTATACTTAAATAACCATTTTGTTATATTAGGTAGGTATGTCTTAATTCTAATAATTAAGTATCAAAAATATATTTTTATTTAAGCTATATTGTATATTTAGTGTTTTGAAACTGAATAGTGCTTTCTATTTGATTGGTGTTGTTAGCTATTTAGGTAGGTATTATACTAAATCTAAGTTAAAATATTATTAGTCCCACTACTCCCGCTTCTAAATTTTACCGTATTTTTTTAGTTAGGGGTTAAGTTGAGTTTGCTTCAATTTTTTGAATACATGTTATGATCTACCTCATATTTTGTATTTTTATATTACAAATATTTTTATTTGACTGTATGATTTAAATTGGAATAGACTTATCAGTTATCATAGTCCTGAGCTATTAAATTATGGTAAAATTTTCTAGCAGGTGCTCTATCAAATTTTATAAATATTTGACCACATTTACCTGTGAATTTCTTTTATAGTAGTTGTAATAAAGTCAATCAATTTTTCTTCTACTTCTTTATTATTTACCTATTAATTATTATAGTTATTAATTATTACATACTTCTCAATTTAAGCCAATAACTATAATGTATTATAATAATGTTGCCGTGTAGGTACGCCTAATTTTGATAATAATAGAAATAGAGTTTTTATACCGTTGCAATAGTCAATGATGGTAAACTGTGTATCTTTAAATTAATTCTTATTTGATTTCATGATCCTAAAAAAATATATCTCAATAATTAATGGTGAAATATATTTTATACCTAATATGTACAATGTATATTTACATACGTATCTAAATCCTGTGGTTAATCACTTCTAGTAAATGTAAATAAATTGGTAGATCACATGCTATACAAATGCCTTTTATAGTGATTCATAATAATAATAATAATGATAATATAAAAGGAGGTGATTTCAGTCATGAAATATTGAAATAGGTAAGTTGTTTTCTTATATATTACCTTATTGTTATTAACAATATTCATAATTTTATCGATAAAATAATCATAAAATAAAACATTATATAAATTTAAATTTGAAATATTTAGATATTCATTGTCTTTCAATTTTAAATAATTTAAGTGGTTTGTAGTATTGTAAATATAATAAGGGGTAATATGTAGGATTTGGAAAATTTGAATTAAGTTGTTAAAATAAATATAAAAAAAAAAACGGGAAAGTGGGTACCACTCTGCTGTAAATTAGGTGCCATGTGGATCATTATTATATATTATAGGAGAGTTAAATTTGAATCCAATTATAATTATCATTGTATACGAAAAACGATTCTGAACGATGATTTGTCAACCTAGGATATAATTTCCAATGGTTGGTGAAAAAGGTGGTTTATGTTTTAATGGCCTGAATACACCAAAATTTAAGTTCTTTTATAATTATTGTAAGCTAAACTTATGAAAAACCTTGTATTAAATTTTCAACTCTTAGCTGCTTTTACAAAAATTTTTATGAATTATACCTACAAAATAATTTGCAAATATTCAAGAATTTGACAAATTTTTGTCAATATTTGAACTTCAAATGCTAATTAAAAAAAATTGTACATATGTATTCTTATAATTTTTTAATCACTATAAGAATAACTTATGAGAAACTTTACATTAAATTTTCAAGTATTTTGATTGGGCCAAAAAAATTTTATCGACACTTCAAAAAAAATTTTTCAGAAAAATTGAAAATTACTGTTGTCTATAAATATCTCAAAAAATTCAAAATATTTTGAAATTTAAATCACGTAAAGAAAATGCCAATTTAAATAACTGGTAAAACTTTCAAGTATCTACGACTTATAGTTTTTGAATTATAACAAATATTTAAAATCGTTTGAGGATAAATCGTTATCGTTACGCTATTTCGTAAAAATTTTAAATTCAAACGCACTTAAAATTTTTCCTATAATGATGCTTTGAGTTTTCTCTATAGATACTTGAAGGAAAACTTATTGAAAACTTATTGTTGTAATTTTAATCCTTAGTTATAAATACAAAAAATTTTATGATTTTTCAACTTCAAAATTACTTGCAAATTTTCGCGTTTTCGACAGATTTCGTAAAAATTTGAACTATAAACGCTTATAAAAAAGAACGATTTTTAATTTTGTTTAACTATAATAAGAACAACTCATAAGGAACCTTGTATTACATTTTTAAAATGTTTTTGGTCATCCAAATTTTTTTTATCGACACTTCAAAAAAAAATTCTCATAAAAATCGAAAATTTCAGTGGTCTATAAATAACTCAAAATTAGTCAAAATATTTTAGAAGTTTAACTGTATATAGACAACGCTGACATAAAAATGTTGTGAAATTTTCAAGTATTTACAGTGATTAGTTTTTGAATTACAACCATAAAAAAAAATCGATTTGNTCGAAAACTGGTTTTGCGTAAAAAGTCCCGTTTTTCCGTCATTTTTTTTTTTTGTTTTTCTCGATTTTTTTGAAAACTATTGGAAAGGTTTATTTATTTTGATACTTATTGAGTTCAACGATATCAAATTTATAACTAGTTCCTTCTTTACAATTATTGAAAACATTTTGAAAACCACCAATACTTTGAGAAGCTGTATTTCGCAAACGAATCAATGAAAAATAAAAATGTTAACGCGTAAATTCACAATAAAAATGGGATTATTAATTCATGATATTTTTATGATATTTTACCATTTAAAAATCAAAAATTAATAGTGGTTTCACCAATAAGTAGAAGGGTGAAAAAAATTAAAATATTATATGGTTTAAGAAAAACGTAAACACAGAAGTTAAAAAAAAAATTCAAAAAAAGTTAATAATTTTCGAGATAATTAGTGTACCTACTTAAATCAATCACGTTGTATATAGCTTAATTTAATGAGAAGCTAAGACATTTTTTTATACATAGTACTATAGTATGTTATAGTATATTAATAATATGTAATAACTAATAAAATAAAACTAAGAGAATAAAGTTGATTTATCTCAGAGGTACCAATCCGTCTACTAATTGCGACAATCTGGCCGTTATTTATTTGGTATAAATAGTAGTCATTTACTAAATTTTCTAGTTACATTGATGTGTAACCATATTATTTCAATTATCATCATTGAGTAGGCATATCATATCGAAATGTCATATATTTCGAAAAATAAGTTCGGTAGGTAGGTAACTAGATAATCACGCTAACAGTACAGATACTCAGCCATAGTTACGTATCACTCAGGCACCTGATGAATAATACTAATTTCAATAAAATACAGAATTGCTGCGATCACTTATTGGCTACTGCATGACATATATTATCATCATACACGATACACGAACAAAATATAACAATAAGTATAAAGATGAGTTAATCATTAATAATTTGCAAACATTTTATGGCTCAAATTTAGAAGTTTTAACAAAACATTCACAGCATAAAATAACTTGATTAGTTTTTGGGGTCTGTTAATAAAAAGATCATTTGGTCAAAATTATGTTCTACAATTTTTCATGGATTAAGATTAATTTAATTTAATTGAAACTTCTGGAAAATATTCAAATTCAGCTAAAAAAATTGATAGAAGTATGCAGAAGAAAAACAAACCAATAAAAAACAATTTTAATGATCGCAAGTAACAAAAATTATTTATACAAAATTTTCTCCATGTTTTTATTTTATAGTAATCGATTGCATATTAATGTGATTTACCTTAACTACATGTAGTATGGTCATAATATTATATTATTAAATTTCATACTATAACAATAATATAATAATTATTTTTCCATCAATTAAATTTACAAATTAGATATACCATATACCTACTATATAGGTACATTATTCATAAATACTAAATAACTAATTACTAAGGTATAATACTATATTAGGTCTTTAGCTACTATTAATAATAAAATAAAAAGTAATATTAATATTAATAATTAAAATAATTAAATGTTTTCTAACATACTTTTCATAAAACGTCCGACTCGCGATCACTGCTGTTAAATCGTTCAACAGTTAAATGAGTTAAACTCTATTCGACTGTAGCAACAATAAAGCGTTATACATTCAAAACATTTCTTTGCTACATAATTTTTAATCAGCTACACAGCTCAGACAATGATAAAATGCAATAAAAACGGGTAGAATGAAAATAAAATAAATTCCCGCCGCTCAGCGTCTTGCTCGTTCACAGGAATTCCGAAGTCTGTGCCCTATAGTATTGACGACAACGGTCGGACGTCGCTCGGTCGAGGAAAATCAATGATTTACTGTTGCTAACTGTACCGACGCGCGGCGCAGAAATACCTACCTACTCTATTGGAAAGTGAGTCAGTCGACCACCCATAGCAACGACGGTTTGACTGCATAATATAGTAGGTTAGGTAAATTTAAGACGCATCGTTCATTTTTAATATTCTCCCTTTCCCTGAAATAAATATACAAATTCGTTTTTAAATTTTTGTGATGGATATAATCTATATCAACTAATAATGTTGAATATAGATATTATACATATAATATAATGTATGCCAAGTATTAAGAACAATTAAATCGATCATTTATATTTATTTTTTTGAAGACATACTAAAAAAAAAAAAACAATATTTAAATAAAAAATATGTGTTATAAAGCTCACTCAGATTTTTTAAATACTTTTCTATATTCTATTACATTAACCAAACCACCGAAAAGCATAATTGTACAACAACAAAACATAAAAAGTAAATATAATTAAATAGGTATGCAAATAAATTTTTATATTCGATTTTATCTCATTTTCTTCTTATTATTATTGTTATTGTTAGGTATTATAATATTATTCTATGATTACTGATTAATTAGGTATTGTAAACCATTTTTTTTTTTTAAGTAAAAACTTCTTTAGCCCGGTTTGTTACTTTTTAGTAGGGGGTAAAATTAAGAGTTCGCGTCACGGACATGCTCATGACTGGCGCAGAGGTCGCCGGTACATGGCCGACGGGGCGCGTTAGGAGGTAGTAACTGCGATGATGGGCTAGTGCCACGGGTCTGGGCTGCTGGTGACCCAACATTTCCAGCCATGTGAATTGTGAATAGTAAATATGTCGGCGGCAGATGGGCCAGATCAAACGAGAGCGTTTTGGAAGCCATGTGCCAGCCTATCCAGATCGCCGAACACCAACAACTACACGGTCGCATATTATCATCCCACACATTCCCCCCATTACCCCGTTATTATTATTTTTGTTAAATATATATTTGCTTTTCTTTTTTTCTCACCTCTTCTTATTTTACGTCGCAAGCGTATGATTTCGGCCACAATATTATCGTCATAAAAATATTATTATATGTAAAATATTAAAATATATTGCCTTGCTGTGGCGCGCTTTTAATTATTTTACTCAATTATATACTATTATAAAAAAATATTTAAAAATTATTTATATATTATTAAAATATATGGAAATCAATTATTATGTTATACAAAAGAAATAATAATGTCTTGCGATGTTTGTTATATTATTAAAATATTACTCCATTTTTACCATCAGCCATGTGCCACCATATCCCCTTTCTTCTTTTTCTCACCGTAAATTAAATTATGCAAAAATTATGATTTTATTCGATTTGTCACCGTATGGTGTTGTCAAGCGAAACTTTGTATTGTACCCCCATTCTCTGCTCTTCAATCCTCATACTTATTATATTGTTGCTCCTTTTAAAGTTTGTTATTACTCATATAATGCCGACATGCCGTTAATATTACTATTATTTATGTAAATCAAAACTATTATTTGTCAAAATATTAATATTATTTTTGTTGCCGGACAGTAAAGACCTATTAAAATATTTAATCACTATTATCTCAACTCTAATATTCTCATTTTGGTCTCCTTTCTCTCTAGCTTTAAGTTTTGAGTTGCCTTTTCTATTATAAATCTTAGCGTTTCATTACGCTCTGCGTGTACAAAGCCTACGTGTTCCACCGACGTATCCTTCGAGATTCCACTCGGTGAGGCACGTAGGTCATGCGGTTCGGTCCCGGAAACTCATATGTGCGCTATGGAGGACCTATATTTCCTCCGTAGTGTCACATGTGGAATCATAGTAAAGTATAATAGTAGGTACCTACCTACTAAATAAATATTTCTAAATAATACTTATATTAATAATATATTTCTTGATATTCTATATAAATTAATATTTAAGATACGAGTAAAAAAAAAGTAAATAACAGAAAATTATTTGAAGTCCTCGTATTTATTTTGGCGTTTGAAAATTTTGTATTATTTTTATTTTCTAATATTTAACCTCTGCAATGAATCACGCAATTAGTATTTCACAGTGACTTGGACGTTTACTTAGGGTAGTACCGTGGTAAAACAGAATTCTAGTTGTTTTGTTGTTCAATCATATTTTTATCGTGCATTTTGAAAATAAAAATTTTATAAAATCTAATAATAATTTAAGATTAATGTGTTGAAGTTTAAAATATGGTTATTAATGCATGTATATAGTCTATTTATTTATATAAAATCCAAATAACACTCACTCACTGATGGCTCGTTGTTTTCAAAAACCACTCAATGTACAAACTTGAAATTTGGAATAGTGGTAAAATAAACACCCACATTATTGTAAAATCAATACATTCATCAGAATCTAACAAGTTATGCTGTACACAGACACAAAAAAAAACAAAAACAAATAAACATGCATATAATTATTGCTCGGAGTGTTATTAAGATGTAAAACCAGATTGATGTTTATAATTTGTAACGTTTTTTTTTCACATTGATGTCACTACTAAAAATATTACAAAAAAAGGATGTCCGATAAAGTAAAATATACAGTATACCTAAATTCAAATGAAGCAATGAAATGGTACGGTGCTGGAGCTATAGAGTTTTTATTAATACACGTCTGGCGGTGAAACGAACTTGACCCTATTCAATATATAATAATAAATGCATTTATATAATGAAAAAAAAGAAATAAAGACTGGCGTTTAGGTAAAATAGCGCACCTGCACCACAGAGTGTTACTGCGAGCGAACGCGCCCTCATAATTTGTTCACTTAGGTATTTCGGACTTACCTAACACTAACGAACACACGGAATGAGTGAAACAAAATTCAAACCATGTGTAGTTAACACTAAAATAGCGTGTTATATATACATATACATATGATATGACATAATATGTCATATTATATGACGTGAAAACCAGCATGGTTTTTATATTATATTATTCATACGTGTATTTCACTCGATGAAAATTTGTTAATGATGCTCCTAATGAACCCCTGTTTTTTTTAAAAAATGTAAGTGTATTGACATGACTCAGCTTTAATTTAATTTTTAATTTTTTTCTATGGGAGCCATTTAGGAATTTACTTGATAGTTAAACCTTTTTGACGTTATGGAACAAAATAAAAAAAACAATAGACGGGAGCCGTTTGGTATCCGCCAGAAAGCACTATCACCTTACTGGACGGGTAATTTCACCAAAAAATGTTAACATGTGCACTAGCCGTAACCACTCCATCCATCCCCGATTCAAGACCATTAACGTGACCAAGTCACCATTCTAAAGGCGGCACCAGAAGGTCCTGAATAACTACCAAATCGTTAATTCTGACATTGGAACGGTTATGGGTCCATTTAATCCATTCTCAGAGAGTTAAGAGATAGGTACTCTGTAGAACATTGGTGCCAAAAAGTCTAGTAAGAATAGTCTAATAATTTCCACCGACTTATTATAGATCGATCTGGGGAAGCAGGTGACCGAGGAGGCACAGCGAGTAATGGTTGACCGACGAGAATATGCTCAGGTGTCAAACGCTCAAGGTTGTGCTGATCTAATGAAGATGGAGTAAGACTTCATGAGTTTAAAACGGCTTCTACCCGACACAATACTGTACTGAATTCTTCTTAAGTGAGAACGTATAAACCTACAACTCAGGCTCGCAACCTTTTTTCTAAGCTTACTGCTGCTTCTCACCAAAATAATGGTCTGCGGGAGGAAGGGTGGTTGAAATACCATATGCACGACATAGCTACAGAAGTATAATTATTAATTGTTAGGGAGGACTTTTGATCAACTCACGTAGTATTACGTGGCGTCCACGAAATTTGTACCGAAAACGGAATATACCTCACTGGTCATGCCGCTCCTGGTCGTGAACCGATTGCAGACTGCTATGATTCATGAAGGACTCGGGTGGACAGATTTGACATGAGTTCTTAGTGAACGGCCTTAACAGAAAAACACACAAATATCGAAATGTATACTTTATATGTAAGCGTTTGGTGCAACCGAAATTTGTGCATTGATGCACACGGGCCCGAATAATCCACACTAATCCGTATAAAAGCTCGACATTGTTACACACGCGTTGACGGCAAATCGCCTATCAATGGTTGTGAGTTATGACTATTGAAGCGAACATATAACATATAACATACCGAATATCGTTTCAATATGATGTGAACGACCGATCAAAGTGAAACAATCCAAAACTGCATACCATTGTGGATATTACGTGTGGCCCAAAATGGCATATTATTTTATGCCAACGTCAGAAAATTAACGTTGATAGATAAGAGGTTTTTGCTTATATGATTGGGTATTTACTTTCAAAGGGTAAATCAGAATGTTTTAATCGACCTCCTACACGTAGTCGATAACTAAGCTTGGCCGAGCGAGAGAAAGTTCAGCGAAATAAGGGAGTTGTGAATTAAGAATAATACATCGTCTAAAACGTAAAATCGCAAATCGCATAAAACGTCTTCGGTCGGGCTCAATAAGCGCGAGAATAGATATAAACTCGGTACGGCTACGGATTTTTGGCGGAAAACGGCGCGGCCTGACAACCACGTGAATCATATTATTGTACGACGAAAAACGCGTATAAACCACTCCGAAGAGAATACTTTAGTTTGTACTAGGAAGTTGATGGCTCGGACGTTTGAAACACGGCAAACAATCCTTATCCCTTGGATAAGGATCTTATCTTCTCATTCGTTCGGATAGTCTATGATTAACTGAGGGCCTAGCGATTATAACGTGAATTGAGGCATTCCGACGGCATCAACCCTCGCGATGCACTAAAGTACTTTTAATTTTCACCTAAACCGTGCGCACCAGTACAATAAAGACAAACATTATTCGTCGGATTAGACGTATTGGTCGCTATCAACGTTGTAGGGTGGAAAGAAAACTCGGCTTCAATATCGATTTTTCCCCTTGTGGACATGACTCGAATGTAATGTGATTTTGGATGTACGAAGGAGGCACTATGTTCACTGTTCTTGGGGTTCGCCTACAACTTAAAGTACGGTTTAGGGATGGTCAAAGTATTTAAACATCGATTGTTAATGTATCGATACATAGATATTTAAATTGTCGATTTATTTTTTATATCAATTCTCACAGTGAAAATATCGATGGTCTTAAAAAAAATCTATATACTCGTACATAGGAAAAACATTGAAGCTAACATAGATTTTACTTTAAAAACTGTTTTTTTTTTTTTTAGTGTGCGATGAAATTTTTAATTGTTAAATTGTGCAAATTGTAAAAATCATTTTTTAATTATTTTTGTAATTTTAAAGCTTCTCAAAATGTGTCTTCTCTTAGATATCTTTGATTATCGGTATTTCTATGGTCTTGCAGGGTGTGGGTAGTAGGCTTATTAGTCTATAGGACTTGGGATTTTTCGGATCTTTTTTATCTTTCAGGATTATTAATTTAATTTGTTTCCACTGCCTCGTAAAAGTAGCCTCTATTATGCACCTTGTGAATTACTGAGTGATGCTTTCGCCTTAGTACGGGTCATATCTTACTAATTATCGTTATTCTATCTGGAGTCTGGATCCATTGCTTTTCTTGGTTTTATGAGCCATATAGCGGCCTTAACACATGCCAGTTCGATTATGTTAATGCACTTGTTCAGAGGAACAAGTATCATCTTAGTTGTGATTCGAAAGAAAAAACAACTTAATCAGGAAGTATGTTGTCTCTTGTCAGCTGGTTGTGTATGTACCGTTATCATCCCCTATGCAAGGCCGGATTTAGAGCAGGTGCCGCCCTTTTAAATATGCCACCCCTATCCCAAGAAAAAAAAAGTAGTAAATATTTATATGGTTTTTTTCTATTTCTTACAAAATTTGCCGCCCTAGGCCCGGGCCTCACGGGCCTAGACGTAAATACGGCCCTACCTCCATGGATCCATTTCTATGACCCTCCTGATTTAAAATTTTTCATTCTGTTTTCACAAATCGCTTATGCACAAATGTGTATGAAGTCATGTTGTCGTTTATTTACTATTATTTTTTGACATATAACAAAAACGTATTTTGTTCGAGTACAGGTAAAAACAATTAATTACCCATATATTAGAATTTTTTAATTCCATTGAAAGATATTTTTTCCTCTATTAGATGCAAGTGCCTAATGTTCCAACACGTAGCGAAAAATATGATACATATACGATACGTTTATTATGGAAATTGTCTTAGTAGATACATAATAATATTATATTCTAGT
>VUJU01003592.1:0-18097 GCA_009835225.1 Aphis craccivora | reverse complement strand
TATACCAATAATAGCAAATATATAGCTGTATTCACAAACTGAATGACATTATAATTAAAACATTTACCATTGGAACATAATAATAATATATTTGTACATTTAATTTAATATTTAATACCGGCCAAGGTATTTATCTTGTATATAATAAATAATAATATAAAATATCACCAAAAATGTCCAGTGTCCTGAGCGTCGTTTCCGAGACGCCCTCGGAGATGTATTTTTGACTACTCCAACATGTTGTTCGATGGATTGGAACAATACAAGTGACATAATAATACGGCCGTTAGGTTTATCATACACAGGATAACTTACATCGACGACGTTACCTAATGGTTATATCATAATACTTGGCCGATATAATAGTATATATATATATAATATTTTAATTGGTGACACTAATTAACGTATTGATAGCCGGTCACTCCGGACCACGGGTACTAGGAATAGTGATAGTATGTGTGTGCACGTCATTATAAATTGGTGTCGTCTTCGGGCAGCAGCAGAGGGGCCCGCGGGACGAAGAGCACAATCGCATCATATTATAATGTGTTAACGGAATAGAAATATATGACATTGGATTTTGTCCGTTACACGGTATCAGGCCTGTTATCACTATGGCTACTGCCGTCGATATACTCCGGTACTCCATGATCGTCCTGGTAGCTATTGTTCTCTGCGGCTTGAGTAATGTCTCTACGTTTCTACTGTGCTCGTTACTACCGTCGATAACAAATTTCTCTTATTTTGTCCTGAGCCTTCTGTGTTTGGGATTAGCCTTAAAAGCGTCAAGGACGTGCCCGAACTTTGGCTGTCACCGCTTCTATATGGGCTCTAAAGCCAAGTACCCTTTGGAACTTTACTCCCAAATAGTGATATGGTGTTTTATGTTCACACAAACGCCACTTATATTTAGTTTGGGGAGTTCGTATTTGCTCTTCGTTGTTAAAACAACTGCCTCGGAATTTTTCAATTGAAAGTGATAGGGCCGCTCTTCTCATCCAATCGGACACCTTTTACAATGCGTAATTTATGACCGTTTTCAGGATGTAAGATGTATATCCCGTGGCCACTACCATTACATAATCAACGAAGGCAACTAGGGTTAGTTGCCTAAGATATCTTGGCCCTTCGGGCCATATTCACAGGTTCAAGAAATTGGATGAGCCACCGTGTTTTGACTGCAGGGAATCCACGGATGATGCAGAGCATGTCATGTTCAGGTGTGGCAGATGGTAGAGGGAGCGCCACGTACTGGAAGTGAAAATGGAAGAATCGTTCGACCCAGATAACATAATAGGAATTATGTTGAAGAAAGGGAGCAATTCGAATGCCGTAAAGAAATTCGTCAGAGGCGTGCAGTCCAGGGAGAATGCGACGAAAGTATCAGACAAAACCTAAACCAGTAGTTAAGTTATCGGAAATTGTACGCCGAAGGCGAAACACATGAGGGGTAGAGCCCTCTCTTTGTATGTATATTGTACAGTTATTGATCATTGTTAAATACACTATACGGATACAGGGGAAAGGACGGCCCACCTTTGATGAAGTACCCCCCCTGTAGCACCATGATACCAACACAAAAAAAAAGTGAACACGGGAACAGTCCAATGGAAACCCACCTTTACGCATTCAAATCGATATAACCACCAACTAAGTGGAGCCAACTTTGCAAACATCGTCATCACACATCTTACTTACCATACCCACTGAGATAGATAAGAATATACTGGAGCGCGGACTAAAGTGTAATAACGGGCCGGTTACCCGATTTCTGTATGCCAAGAAATTATATGCAATTGGTATGAGTAAATAAATGATTTTCGGATAATTTATATTTTTATTTTTGGTAAATACCAATTTTAAGTACATAAAAAACAAAAATTTTGGTTCCCAAGTTAACTAATACGACCATTTTTCCCAGAGTTATGTTAAGTTAAAATGTGTAGTTTTTCAATGTTATTTTTATGGAAGTTCAATTTCATGCCATACGGTGGTGGTGTTACAGCAGTTGAGATGGCCCGTTTTTCGCAACAAACAAACATAGGCGAATCCGCGCTCCAGTATATTCTTATCTATCTCAGTGACCAAACCTAACATTTTTTAGGTTATATAACACTAGTCATGATAAAATAAACAGGTATGTCAGCAACTTTGTTTGGCGCACAAGATGGCGGCCGGTGTGCGCCTGTTATCAATTGTAAAATACTACACTGTAGTACCTACTGTAATCTGTATCAAAATATAATAAACATTTCAGCCAATGAGAAACGGCACAAGCTGGCCGCCATACTTGCGCAGTCTTTTGTATAACTCGTAGTGTTGCTGTCATACCTGTTTATTTTATCATGACTAGTGTTATATAACCTAGTGTCGTTTGTGAATTAGTGTAAACCACATGGAAATTAATGTTATTAATTTATTAGTAATTATTAAGTGACAAACCTACGCCGACTTGTTTATTTGTATTGTGGCCGTTAGATTAATTTTGTATACGTTTTAACTCAATCTATAAGTTACAAAATGGTATTAAATATTTGTTTCTTGCTTTTATTAAATGTGAAATATTGATATAATTTCCATTTATGTTTTATATATTTTATTACAGTCGAACTTCATACTGTTAGTCGAAACCGGAATTGATCCAGAAACAAGAATATGTATGGAATACAATTCTCTTAAAGAATGCATGGATGGTAAAATAATTCCCTTGCTTTGTGAATAAACATTTAATATTTTACTATTTTAGGAATTTGTGGGTTCTATGAAGTATATCTGTCGATTTTAAATCCAACTGCTTCAATTATTACGTATGAAATAAATCAGCTGTTTGATTTTCTTGACAATCTAGTACATATTTCATGTCTTGTGTATGTCAAAAAAACGATATTACATTACAAGTCAAGTATTTCCAATTTTATAAATTATATATTATGTTTAGGTATCAACCAGATACCATGACATACTACCAATTCGACAAACATTGGATAAAAGTGGAGTTATTTATCGAAGTCGCAATTCAAGCTAATCAACGTCAATAAACATTATGAGTTTAATGAAATGTTTAATTATAATATTATATAAGCAATGTACAAGTTATTCTTGGTAATTTGTCAATTATTCCAGATCTCAGAAATGGAATTTACTTAAAAAATTTAATATTTAAATAGGTGTGTAATTTTATTTTTATTTGTTGTGACTATTTGTGTTTAGAAATTTCATTTAAGAATATAAGAAATTTTTGTATGCACCTTTTATGTATCTAAATTCCTCCAAGTTTTTTTTTTATTATTAAACAAGAAAATATTACAAAATTATTGTTTTCTGATTTTCAAACCTTGTATTTAATATTTTATAAGCAGTGGTTTGTATTTAAAATTTGATGGTATATAATTGACATGACATTAATCAAGTTAGAGTTATGGATAAACAATAGCATATTATCTAATGGATATTCCAAATTCTATTAAATGATGTACTATGTAGAAGTATGGTTAGTTTAAGAGAACGCTTCACCAGCATGGGTTGTCTCCATCTTTCAAACATACAACATAGTTAAAACCATTACATACAAGCAAGGACTACTCGGGCTGTAATCCAAATTAATCAACCAAATCAAAAATAACAGATTTTGAAAAAACGATAAAAAATTTTTTTGTAGTTCTAATATCAAAAATATAAGAACAGTGTTGCACAGTCTAAAATATCTTTCTAGTTATACCAATATCTAAAATTTAAATTAACATCTATTATATAGTATTTAATACTATAAAGAAGTTAAATAATCAAATAGACCAGTCAAATGACAACTCTGTTTAGAATAATATTATAATAGAATAAAATAATAATAAATTTAAGACAAATTTCCTTAAAAAAACTCTAATTTTATTTAAACTTTAAAAAAAATACTGTAGTACAATTACATACAAAAATTCTGTTTTTCACCATCTCGGTTGTTATAAAAAATAAAATTAACACATGTACACTTTTATAACTATATTTAAATGAAAAATTAACAATCACATTAAATGCATAATGATTTATAAAGTTTGTGTCAATATAACTTATTATTAACAAACAAAATATATTACATTTTAGAAACAAAATAAAAAAAAAAAAAACAAATTAAAATTACTCCTGCTTTAAAAAAAAATATTCTTAAAGGTCTCAGTAGGAAAATACAAACATAGTTATAAATAATACTTTCTTATTAGATGGTAAATGGTAAGTACAAAAAAATATCAAACAATAGAATATAAATATTTATAAAATAAAAATAAACAATTTAATCAAACAATTGCTTATAGTTACTGAAAAAAAAAATGATGCTCCTTATAATAAATTATTTGTCTCTTCTAAGTACCGTAAGTGTGAATTTATCTGAAAAATTATTAAAGTTTGATTATTTATTGGAATATTGGAATATACTAGATATCGTGGAATTTTTCACAGAAGTTGTATGCCACTAAGATTTTCTACCATGCTAATTTGTAAATAAATATCATCATAAATCCATTAATTCATAAACTAAATGTAAAATAAAGCAAATTGTAGTTTCAATTATTTTTAAAAAATCAACTTAAAATATTATATTTAAATAAAAATATTAATTAAAGTTGTAAATGTTTAATTACTCATAACTTTATTTTCAATTAAATAATACTATTAAAACATTAATTTATTTTATCAAACTATGTAAACAAAATTTTAAAATTTATTATAAATTATTATTTACTATATTATAAAGGTTAACCATAAAGACAATTATAAATTACTGCAGAACAATATATGCAAATTAAATTAAATATTGAATATTTTATAGGTATTAAGTATACTTATGTCAGCTTTAGTCAGTTAAGATTTTAAAATTGACCTGAAAAAACTTAATGTTTTTGTTTTCAACTTCAAAGAATCCTATATATATATATATCCAAGTTGTGACTGCAAAAATCAGTTAAATTCAATAAAAAAAAAAATAATAAAATGATTCTATTATATTTCATAATTTTGTTGTTTTTTTATTCTACCTCTTCCCAAAAAATTTTGTTCTGCCGTGTCAATAACTAGCTACCAAAAGGAAATCAATACCCAAATTATAAACAATTTATAATTACTAACAATATTTATTTTTGAATATTTTGATGCATATGATTTCTTTGATTTCTTTTAACGCGTCTATATTGACGTCCTTCAATAAATCCAGCATCCCAATCAACTAACAGTTGTTTTCCATCTAATAAAGCTCCATTCATAATTTTCATGCAATTTTCTGTTCCTTCTCTTGTTTCATATCTAAATACAGAATCAATATTATAATAAAATACAATTTTTAGATAATAAAATTAAAAAAAAAAATACCATAGTTTTAAATTTACATGCAATGATATGGAAATCATTAATAAATAAATTTTACATAAAAAATAGTCAAATTGTTTAACCTTTTGTTAGTTTTGGAAACTTATCATTATGTTTTTGTGCCCTTCCCCTTCCCACAAAAATAAAGAATGAAATATTAGAATTAGTTAAAAAAAAAAAAAATTAATTGCATAGTAAATAATAGGTACTCAAAAACAATAAAAACCAAAAAAAGAGATTATAACACTTATAAATAGCACAAAAAGAGCCAAAATACAAAACAATCAATTTTGAAAACTATTTAAACATAATTTTTAGTAAATTCTAGATTTATAACACATCTATCTTCAAAAAATAAATATATATGAATATAAAACTTTTAAAGAGCATAAGTAGATAACTGTATTTATTTAAAAATATTTATGTGATTTTGAATTGTGTGCCCTTTGCTTATACCTAATTATCTGGCCTTGAATATATGTACATTTTTTTGCCACATAATTTTTTAAGCTAACATGCAGACTGACTAGTAATGGTTCAATGTCAATTCTAAATCATTGTAATAATTGCTAGATATGACATAAATAAGACATTTGAGGAAAGTTATTTGAACAAACCACAGTAATATAACAATTTCATCTTTCATTTTTAAAATGATGACAAAGGATACTTGGTTTAATAATTATAACTAGAGCACGGATTTCTATGCAATTGCATATTATTTTCCTTTTTACTTATTTGGATTTTTGTCAGTTATCTTCAAGAATCATAACAATTTGAATCTAAAGGTGATTTTTTTTTCATATTTCTGTATATTTTTACAAAATTCGAAATATATTGCATATTAAAATGAAAACTTTTTATACACTTAATTTATTTAAGTAATTAATTATTGTAGGTATGTTGTTTAATTTGTGAATTTTATATAAATAAAAAAAAAATTTCTAGCATATTTTTATCATTTTTACTTCATATTATATGACATATTTCGATACTTTTTAGTGCATAAAAATTTGTGCTCTAATTAAAACTATAAATTGTATACATTACTAAATAAAAAAAAAAAAATCCAAAAAAAAGTAATCACTAAATTAAAAAAAATAAATTATTAACCAATAAAGATCAATAATTGAATGCAGTTTAAAATCAATCATAATATTAAAAATATTTTATTAAAATTGATTTTATACTAGTAGATGACAAACTTACAAAGTAAATTATAGTTAAAAATGCATTTGGTTCTCTTCTTTTGTATATAAATATAAAAGTTTATTTTAAAATATTTTGTTAAGCATTAAAAATTGTACATACTCAATGAAGCAAAATCCACCAGGAGTTAATTTATATTTATCTAATCCCATGATAATGGTTTTTATTTTTCCTGCCTCTGAAAATAGTTTATGGATATCTTCTTCAGTTGAAAGCAAATTTAAATGTCCAACATACACAGTAGTTGATTCTTCAAGTCTTTTTGAATATTCTATGCGAGTACCCTAAAATTGAAATATAATTAATGGGCAATATTGTTAAATTTAAAAAAATCAATCAACTTTTTGTGTTTGAAGCACATTAGCTCTTTCATTAGTCAACAAGGATCTATAGAAATAGACTAAGCAAGTTATACATTTTAATAATAAAACAAAATTAATATTTTTTATTACAACAAATTTATATTTACTAAGTATAAATAATCATAATTTGTTAGTCTTGAAATATATTTTTACAAATCATACTAAAAATTAATAACTTGTTTTCAAATAAGAATAGTAAATAGTATATTTACAGCTCCATCAATATATAAGTATAATATTTTTAGATACATACCTTGAAATTACGATCAAAATAAGGTCGATCAACATAGTTCGAATTGCGTTTAGCAGGTGGTATATATAACTTGGCAAGTGTCTCTTTAATTTCCAAATTTAGTGCATTATTAATGTTCACCTTAAAGATCAAGATCATTAGAAAGTTTTTTTATTATTTATAAAATAAAATATTTAAATTAAAAAATTGTACTAATTCTTTTTCAGTTTATCATATTAATATTATTTAAAATAAGATATATTTGCTCCATTCTCCATCAATGATTCATCATAATATCATGTACATTTTGATCTAATATTCAACTATTATAAAAGAAAATTCCTAATAAAGCTAATACTGTAATATAAAGTTGTAATACATTTTTTTTAAATTCTTCAAATTAAATATAAAAAAAATAAATATATTTAACATAAACTACTCCCCTAAAAAGTGTCTATACATTAGAATTAAAAAATTTAATTTAACTATCAAACAATATATTTAAAAATAATAAATATGGTTACAGGTTTATAAATTTAAGAAAATTTTTAAAATGACTTTTTTGGATTCCAAACGAAGTGATGATTTTAAAATGTCAAGCATAACTTGTCAAAATAATTCTTCAATTTCAAACTTTGGGGATGATTTCCGATCGCAAAGTGAATATCCTTGGTGCATTATACAGGTAAAAAGTAAGCATTTTCCAACATTTTTCAAAAAAATTGAGAAAAACAAAAAAAAAGAAGGAAAAACCAATTTTTTTAACAAAATCTATTTATTTTATAAGGTTGTTAACTCAAAAACTAGTTACTGTAAATAATAGAAATTTTAACCAAATTTTTACATTGGTATTATCTATATACAGTTAAATTTTTAAATATTTTGGCTTTTTGAGTTATTTATAGAAAACTAAAATGTTCGATTTTTTTAAGTATTTTTTTTTTAAAGTGTCGATAAAAAAATTTTGGCTGCTCAAAAAAACAATATAAGGTTCCTTATGAGTTGTTCTTATTGTCATTAAAAAAAAAAATCATAAATCATTGGTCACAATTTTTTTTATAAGTGTTTATAATTAAAATTTTTACAATATGTCAAAATCACAAAAATGTACAAGTAATTTTATAGGTAGTTTAAATAAAAATTTTTGTCTTTATATCTAACGTTAAAAAATTTAACACTAATTTTTTTTTAAAAGTTTTCCTTCAAATAACTTTGGAGAAAACTCAAAACATCATTATAAGAAAAGTGTTAAGTGCATTTGAATTTTACATTTTTACGAAATCGAGTAACGATAACGATTTATCTCCAAACGAATTTAAATATATGTTATAGGTAATTCAAAATGTATAAGTTGTAGATACTTGAAAATTTAACCAGTTATTTAGATTGACATTTTCTTTACATTAAAAAATTTTCAAAACAGTTCGCTTATTTTAATGCTATTTATAGACATTAAAATATTCTTTTTTTTTTTATAAATATCAATAAAAAGTTTTGGCCAGGTAAAAATTGTAAATTTAATAAAAAGTAAAAAGTTCCTCATAAGTTAGTCCCATAATAATTCAAAAATTATAAGAATACATACGCAATATTTTTTTTTTATGGCATTTGAAATTCAAATATTGACAAAAATTTGTCAAAATCATGAATATTTGTAAATTATTTTGCATATATAATCCATGAAAATTTTTGTAAATGTAGCTAAGAGTTGAAAATTTAATACAAGATTTTCCATACGTTTAGTTTACAATAATTATAAAAGAATTTAAATTTTGGTGTATTCAATCCATAAAAACATAAACCTCCTTTTTTACCCCTTACCGGAAATTATATCATAATATGCTAATAAATCATCTGAGTTTGGAATGGTTTTTTGTATATACAATGGTACCTCTTATTGGATTCAAAATTATTATACCCATAATAGTGATCTATTATACAGCAGAGCGTTACTAGCTTGAACACTCTTTAATTTTAATTTTTTTTTAACCAAGTATTATGAGGTAACAAAACTATAAAAAAATAACATCAAATACAATTTAATAAGGCATAAAATAAGATTGTAATACACCATTAAATATTTAACTACCTAATGTTATCATTTTATTTATTTTATAATAATTACGTGCAAAAGTCTAAATATACAAAGGCATATTATATTATTTTAGCAATATTTAAGTGGAAATGTATTAGAATAAAATAATCAATTTAATATAGGAATGACAAATCCTTTTATTGATGCTTTATCAATTATCATCATCCCAGTGAGAGGTTTATTTCTCAAGTAATAAGTTGAGCAGAGCTGACAACAAAACAAGAAATATTGTGTGTGTTTCGAATTAGTATCTTTAAAGTAAGAAGATGTGATAGTTTGAATTACCCGGATATTCTTTTAATAAAACCTAAAACCTTAAACACTTTATATGAGATATTGTCAATGTGAAACCAAGGATAAAAGATGTAATTATTTTAATGTTTATTTGTATTTTCTAGTGCTTAAATTGTGAAAAAGAAAAAGATATCACTAGAAATAAAAATATGACACAGTATTCTTTTAATAGTTTTGATTGATAACTAAACAGCACATTTTAAATGTATAGATCTAATACCATCAAATATCAATGTAACTAATCTTTTTTTATATACTATAATGTTCTAAGTCAATTTTATCTGTGAAACCTAAAGAATCTTTTTTAATAATAATATTATATGAATTGGTTACAGTTTTGAATTATTAATACCTAAATAATACTATCTTATTCATTAAATTTAAAAATGTATAACATATTTTACTTATTAATATACTAAATGTTTATAATGTATCATACTATTTTAATTAAAATATACAATGGATATATTGGACACACAATTAATATTCATTTAGTATCTACTCATACATATAATATTAAAAACAAGTATAAATTGAATTATCATTACTAGTGAATAAATATAATTTTCATACCTTTGGATTATTATTCACATAATTGGAAATATTATTGTTCAGTGAAGATATATTATTGTTCAAAGAAGAAGTATTATTGCTTAGTGAATACTTAGTTTCCACTAATTCTTTTCGCAAATGGGGAGGTCTATATACTGCACAGGACCGTATGGATTCATTACAATTGGAAGGCATATTATTGACAAATTAAAACACAATAAAATACAAATATCTGAAAAATTAAGTTTATTAGTACCTAGTTAAAAAACAAAATAATTAGTTTAACTTATATTAGAGAACCACTAGCAACGGATAATACTAATAACTTGGCCATTTAGGTACCTTTTAATTAGATACCATTTTTTTTCTAATTGATCTTTACTGTATTACCAAAAACATTAGTGCTATATAGTGTGTTGCTAATATACAATTAATATATTACCTATATTATTTGGAAGACTTCAATTATTTTTCTACCAAAACATCAAGTATTTTTAAGCAATTTAAAAATAACATCATATAATTGTCCTAATTGTCACATTTTAATTCAGGTACTTGTACAAAATAGTCTATGTAGATTGGATATTACAAAATCAATGCAAAGCAAAACTGATGTATACAGCATTTAATATCATTATTATGAAACAAACTTCTAATTATATACAGGCATACAGAATATTATTAATCATATTAATAATAAGTAAGAAGATAAATTGTAGATATACATTTCAATACCTATTTTATAAATAAAGTAAACGCACACACACACACACAGCTGAATGCCTTTATATTATATGAGATTTAATTAAAATTGTGAAACTCAAAATAAGTTGGTTGGTAAATGTCTCACAAAAAAAAAAAGTATTTCTATAGGTCTCAAGATTTTATAGTTATTAATTAAAATTATTTGTATTTGTAAACATATCATAATGATACATTAATAGATACTTATTAAATATTACTTACCTATTTACAATGCACGAAATTATAATAAAGCGATCACAAATAATCAAGACTGAAAAATATGTACAAAAAATAGTTAACGCGAACCGTTAAAATATCATGACATACGAACAATTATAAATGAAATGAACTGTTTAATCCACAAATGAAAATGCTTTTAATTATAAGTTATAGCTGACAGACATTTTTGGTACGGATTATATTAATATTTTGATTTTAATAATAAAACATCGATTAATTTATATGCTCCTAACCTCAATTTCGAATATTATTGTTGAAATACGTAGGTATTCGTTTTGTTAAATATCAAATATATCTAAATATAGGTAGGTATATATTCTACCCATTTTTACGAAGACATTTTTATTGATAAATGATAATAATTAATAATTACAATATAATATATATTAAATAAAACTTTTACATCGGTTATTTGCATAATTATACAAGGTACCTACTTCAAATTACCAAGTTTGAGTACAAATTTTAGACGCACATTTTTAGCTTCTGGCAGGTACAAGGAGTTTGGGACTCATAGATACCGTTATATAACTAATATGTACGAATGACTATCGTGGTGAAGTGAAGTACGTAGTAAAATATAACGTTCAACCACTTTAAAAATATGAAAAATTAATTGAACATTTAATTTGTTAACAAAATACCTGTGCATGTATGACAACGAAACGAGCCTCAAAACAAAAATTGTGTGTGGTTTATTTTCTGTCCATGTCTTTTTTCGTTATCTAATCTATAGACTATAATCCTTATATATTATATTATATATACATATATTTTAAATCGTGCTGTAATCTATGAATGTTGTATCCAATAATTCTGGAACTGTATAAAAATAAACTTTATGAATTATGAGGACGTCATACCCGCATAACGTGTTGTCTCCGTCCTACACACGTACGATACAGACATAACGCGTTTACGTAGACTGAGTAGAACTCGCTCACTTTTGGTTCTAGTGTAAATATATATATAAAAAAATTGAATTGTGACAAAATTTCTGAGGGATAGACGCTGCGTTTTTTTTGTCTAGTCATGTATAAAACAATATTCTTGCAATATTGAAGTCAAAGTTGTTAGTTCATAGTTGATAGCTATAAATCTATAAATAACAGTTATAGTATATAATATAACGAGCATTCAGTTATTCATATGTGATAACCGATAGGTAAGCATAATATTATAAGACAAAATGTCATATTGTGCAGTATATTGTGTATAAATTATGAGACCTCATAACCGACACGTTTTCCAACGACACGCATGTCCAGTATCGTTAATTATTAGGTATGATCTATAAAAGGCCTATCTAAGCATTTATTTTAAAGGTCTGTAATGCTTATCAAAAGGCTAAGTTGTGACCAAGTGGGTTGAAAGTGTGAAGGTCTACTTAGTAGTTAGTAGTAAACTCATTTAAAATATTATCATTTACTAAATAATTTATTATAATAGTGTAATATACATTGTATATGATATTATAGTCGTATTTTTTAAAGGAATGACTTTAAATTTAAACACATTATGTACAAAATACATAGGTGGGTACTTATGCCTTATATATTACGGTCCAATAAAAAAAAAACCAGTAATTGTATATTTGTATACAACTACTGGATAAGAGATAGAAATTTTATACATTTCACCCAACATTTTACAAAGTTAATTATAAATATTTATTTCCAACGTAGTTTATTAGTTGTATACGTGTATAAGAGTGTTATGACTGGTGCGGTCAAATGGATAATATAATTTATATTATAGGTACCTACACTAAAATAGCGTCATTGTCATTTAGAACAATAGAATAGTAGAATACCTCTAGACGAATAGACGATACCTAGTCTAATTGATTATATGACAAATGTCTATGAGACAAGTATAAATTTAATACATAATCGTCCTAATCACAATTGGGCGCTTTATAAGTTATTTGTCGCTATTAGGTATTATATTTAGTTGGCACGCAACTAGTGTCTAGTATACAGACATACAGCCATTTAGCCATTATTATTTATTATCGTATCATACACACTAATTAGTATACGATATTATAATATTATTATTGTTGACTTTAATATCTATAATATGCGTGTCGATACTGTCTTGTTATATGAACATTGTAGTAATACATGACGTGTATACGCCTGTCGATAATGTGTTCGATTTAACGTACGTATGTACTGTGTTGTCGAGTTGTTTGATATAAGAATGTAAAATTTATATATTTATCGTATAAATAATATTTTATATAATTATATTGTAGTAAACTTAAAAAGTTGGAACTGCTAACAAAAACGTCCTCTAAAAACGAAAACTCATGACTTTTTAATGTTTTCATCTGCTTCAAGCGAAATTTATATGAAATTTTATATTAAATTTTCAAGCTTTTTTACTAAGCTTACAAGGCTACAAATATCTATAAAATAACTTAAAATTAGTTTAAATATTTAAATTTTGTATTGAGTATGGAAAATTATAATTTAAGACTTAAGTAATAAAGTAGTGTTTCAAGTATCTACGGTTAATATTTTTTCGAATTATCAAAAATCAACAATAATCGTTAAAGCCTAGAGGATAAACTATTTTGTATGTTTGAATAGATATCTAATACCTATTCTAATAAGGTAACGACGTTATCTTGTTTTACTATAGTTTTATTTTTTTTTTCTGGTTGTATTCAAAGAATACAGAGTTTTTTATTTTCTTCCGCCTAATAATAATAAATAGATACCAACTATATTAAATGTTCTACCAGAAACAACCTTTAAAATTTTTAATGCTTTAGGTAGGCAGGCACAGCTTAGTGCTGTAAAAAGTAATAACAGTTTAAAATTTTAAATGTGAAACCAAAATCGTTTGTTTTTTGTTAATAGGTTTTAATCAAACAAATAATGATTACCTACCAATAAAAGTTATAAATTATCAATATTGTGTCAAAGTACCAACACTAAATCGAGTTACTGTGTTAGGACTTTATAAACACAAAATAAATACCAAATAAGCAGTTATTTAATTTTAATTTATGTGTATATTAGTATATTTTACTTATGTCTTAGGTATTTGAATTAATTAAAGAAGTATATAAAATATAAATAACAATTAATAGGTACAATTTAGCGAATAAAGGAAAGCAGACACTTTTTATTTATTTTAAACAAATTTAGTTAGGTATTAATACTTTTATAATTTTTAGTCTACTTTATTTTTTTTTTTTTAATATTACCTATGACCTATCTATAAACATTAAAAAAAAATCTCTAATAGCCAATAGGTACTAGTCTCGTATTGTATAGTATGAATTTGTTTGATATATCTTTAAATAAAATGTCATTACATTAATATATCCCAAAAATTATTTCCTAATACTAATAAATTAATAAAATAATGAATATCTTCAGTGGCATAACCAACGGGTTAGGATTTTTTCTCCAATAATAAATGTTTTTTATCATATTATTGAAATTATTGAATGTGTAGTCTATATAACTATTTTAAGTACTATTACCTAGTCATGAAATTTAAAATAAAAGTATAATATACGGTATTATGTTATTTTTTTATTCAATAAAAATATTCATTGGTAATTATTCTTACATCAAAATATCGGCCCTACCCAGGAAAAATTGTCTAGCTAAGCCACTGAGTATCGTACACATTCAAATATTTGATATGAGCACGATTATAATCGTGGATATGAGTGACGTTTACCATAGATTTAAATATCTATGCGTATGCGTTTACGTCACAGATATTATACATGTATTATAGGTATATCTGGGATTTACGTATTGTTCTCTCCAAAGAATGTTCTAGAATTCTGATGACCTGGTGTAGTAGGTACCACTAATACCAAGAAGTCCAACTAGCAATAGTGAAAATTTAATTTTTCCAGTGACCAGTGAGCCTAATTTTAATAAATGTTAATGACGGCCGACGGGTGTTAATACTTAACTTTTATATGTGTAGGTACAATACCGTACAATGTAGGTACAATGCCCGGGTGTTAATACCTATTACATACATACTACTACAGTGGCGGCTCGTGCCTAGGTGTGCAGATGTGCGCAAACCACATAGATTAATCTAGACATAATGGTGAAAATGTATAATAATAATGCATACCAAATAATTAATTTTAATACAATATCTGTTAAACAGTAGGTATTTATTATATATAAAAAAAATTAAATTTTAAAAACAAAAACGACAATTTATTATTATTATACTCCTAAAATTTAATCGAGTTATGTAACAAACACACATCAAATGGTGTGCACTGTGCAGCTCAGTCTGAACACCGCCAGTCTGTGTAAAATACGTTTGGCTATCGAGTGGGGGGATCGGCAATTATATTATGTGACTTGGTGTGCAGCTCCTACTGCAGTACTGCACACTTGTCATTCGTCGAGCGGTTGAACGTGAATACGCGATTAATATAGTACATGCCCACACACACACTGGCTGGATTTCACATATAAAAATGTTTAGTGTTTTTGTTATTTTAATATTATTAGTTATGACAGGTTGTTGTGACAATAAATAAAATATAGTTACTATACCATCTATACCGACTATACCTACATAATATGCAATATTATTTTCTAAAACTATAACTAGGTATATCAAAATTAAACTTTCTAATAAATATTTTACTAATTACATTTATATTTTGAACTGATTATTTTTTTGTTTAATTAACTTTTGCAATAATTGCACACCACCTACTTTGAACACCACGAGCCGCCACTGTACTACTATGTTTATTTAATTAATAATTATTTATTAGTTATTACCAATTAGAATTAGGTACAGAGAAGGCAATAACACGAAAAACTGAGATTTGTCTATTATAAAAATATTATTACACTATTTAAAATTTCCCATTTGATCTAGTAAATTATGACGAGTGCAAATATTTTAATATTATGCTTATATTTTCGTACAATAAAATGCACTAAACTTCGTAGTTAAGCAACACGTTACTCGGCGTTGACACGGATCGAATAATTCTTATTTCTTGAATGATAACATAATAATGAAAAATGAAATAATCTTTTAAGTTGTTAATTAAAAACAGACATGGTACACGAATATGTTATTTTTAGCTTCCGAGAAACGATAAGATTTACTACTACAATCACCCGTATAACACAATACAAACTACAATTAATTATGATACGTGTGTAGACATGTAATATACGGGGAACGTGTTCGTTTTGTGAATCTTTCACGATAACGGTTTACAGTTTACATTATTATAGTATTATATTCTAATTTTTCCAACACTCGATGGTCGATGCATTTCTCGCGTTATTATTTACTTCCATACAGTTTTACGGTCACCGGATGGCATCATCATTTTTGGAATTATTCGTCGTCATCGCCCGTCTTAACCCTGTGGCTCTGAAACCCGTATCGGCCCGGGCTCTGGAGTGAACGCTAACAAAATGAATTGTAACGTCACCTCGGGGCCGCGACGGGCCGCGGACTGGGGAGGCGGGGAGTCGGAAAGTTGTCGTGCTCGTGCAGCAGACAACACGCTGTCGCGTATGCATCCATTACATACACGCACAAAACAATAAATAAATATTTAAATTTATTACCGTAATGCCATTTAATCTATTCTGTGTAGTTAATTATATTATTATTATATACAGCGAGTAGGGCGTTTGCGCGTGCGTGTCCGTCGCCCGGTTTTTCGTTATTAGGCGGTACCGCGCGATTCGCCTAGACACCCGTCTGGCCCGTCTATCTGATCTCCACCGTCTCCGCCGCAGAGGCACAGTCTGCGACTGACGGCCGACTTGCCATCGTGTGCGTTTTTGCACTTGAAAACGCCGTTGTCGTGGTCCGGTACCCGCGATAGCCGCTCGACGAGGTCCGCCGAACCCATCTCGGCGGCCAAAGCTGTCTGTAGGTGACCGCCATGACCACCACTTACCTGGACCTCGGGCCGTTGTTCTTTTCACTGCGCTCCGAGAATCTGGCCGAAGTGCTGTACAGAAGGACCGACAAGCCCCAGTCGACCATCAGCATGTTGTGCAGCCGCTTCGTAGCCAACGTCAGGTGAGCACCGCGTCCGGAGCGATAGGTACCTATACGTTCGTCATGCGACGATCGAGAGGACGCTTAACCCCCTCCCCCCCCGTGCGTTGTCGACGTCTTACAAACACGATATAACTGATATAAGCCGGTTCACTCGGGCTGTAATCCAAGTCGAGCGACCGATTTTGTCGTCCTTACTCGTGTGAAACGGATTTTACCGTGTCGTACGTTCGTAAGACTTTTGGTGATTGTGTGGGTGGGGTATGGCAGACGTCTTGGATCGACGAAGTTTTTTTACTTGTGTGTGTGTTTACATATTATGACAATTGACAGTACAAATTGTTTCGATTCGCCATAATCGGCTCGTATCACTGTTTTCTATGTCTGTACAATATGATCGTATTTTGAGATACTGAGGAAGGAGTGTGTGACTAAATTGTGTTTTTAGAAAGATGTTAATTATAAATTTAATACATAATATCTATTTAATATTATAATAAATTTGTTAAATTTATTTATTTCATAAAACTCACGATAAAAAAATATCGTACATGAAAGGGAGAGGAGGTAAATTACCTTGCCATAGCTTCCCTCCCCGGTCATTCTACATGTTTAGTAGATGAATCACGAACAGGATAGATACCTACTTAACTGAATATACTTATTTATATTTTGTAGGACGGTATACAAAAGTTGTTGGTTAGGAATCAGACTAGGTATAGGTTAGCGAATCAGTAAGTTTTGAAAGAGTTGAGGGGTGGTTAGAACAGATATTCTGTGTTTATGATTTTTTTTGATAAGTTAGATTGTTGAAGCTTACATTTTTATATGAAAACTGTTTGGACACTTGTTTTTATCATCATTATAAAGAAAACAGATGAATTATCATCAGAGTGTTAGATATTTACCATGTTTTAACTTTAATTGAAGTATCTATTTTAAAAACCTAATACATAGATATCTACATTTTTA
>VUJU01003591.1:0-18053 GCA_009835225.1 Aphis craccivora | reverse complement strand
GGGTCACAAGAGCGTTTAGTAATCCTCATGAATGGGTAAAAAAATTATAAACTATTTCTAGAATAAAACAATATTATCACATGTATTTTTCTTATTTATCATTAATTATTTTGGCCTAAGTCTGATGAACATAATATTAATTATCAAATACAAAAACATAACACAAAATTATAACCCAGTATTAAGTATCTATTAAAAAGTATCTTTGTTTGACGAGCAATATTATTATTAAATGTTGATTAGCATTAGTAATAATATTATATTACAATAATTGTATAAGTATAATTATTATACTAGGAATATATTATTATAGAAAAAAAAATAGTCAATATGTACACAACTTTTATTTTTTTGTTTTAAAAGTGAGTTATTGTTATTATATTAACATCACAAATTCAGTCACAAAAAAAGGGTACATGATAAAACTGTGGCATAAGTTAATTAATGTATTCGAAGAGACTATTATAGTGAGGCGATTAAATTTTATGTCAAAAAAACAAAAAGGTATTCCTTTGATATTAAAAAATCACAACTTATTAAAGCACTATAATTTATCTTCAAAATAATTACAATACTTATTTGTTTTAAATCAAATGCTTTCATTCTATTTTTGTTTTCATATAATAACAATAATAATATGATGAATACAATATATTCATATTTATGAGTATTGTATGTATATTAAACTTAATACAGTAGGCCAATTAATAACATAATATAAATACTATTTAACTTAAAACCAGGTGGTCATAAAGATGAGAGATTAAAATACATAATACATACAATAATTACTATAATTACAAACAGAAGATAAATCAAATATATATATATATGTATGTTTTCCGGGGTGATGAGATTATAAAATTGGTAAATATTATGCTGTTAGAAATTACATATACGAATTTAACTTCTTAAAATCAAATTTATTTAGTGAGACATTATACTATAAATCTTAAAATAAATATGATACAATACAATGATTAGTAGTTATAAAACACATTTCAGATAATACAAGTTGGGTATTTTGCTCAATTATAAAAAATAATAATAATACTAAAGAAAAAAGAAAATAAATCAGTCTTAGGTAAACTTCTCGTCAATCATTTAGTTTGATAACTAACACTTGTCAAAAATCGAATTCAAATATAAATAAATCTCAAATCTAACAAGATTTTCTACTTACATAGATTCCAGAAAACTCAAAACGATAATAGCTGCTTATAATGTGCAAATTCAATGCTTAAATGGTTACGCAATTTCAATTTCAATTAAATATTACAATTAAGAATTCATTAAATTCAGTTTTTTTCACAATAGAAAATAGTATATAATAAAACTAGATAAAAAAAAATTATGCTTAAAAAACATCTGTTAGAATTTTTAAATATTATTCTCAATGAAATATAATAAATAGATCTCTGAGTTAACTGTAAAATCAAAATAATTAAATTTTTTTATTTTAAGTACTGAATTCTTTGAATAAAAGTAATACGTGATTTATTTAAATATTTTAATACTTGGCCACCTCTATTATCAAAAAAAAAAACTAACAAGACAAGCCCATCCTAACGAAAAGTTTATAAAGTATGAAAAAATTTAAATATACCTATAAATATTATATTATGTATATTTGATCGGTATATCACGTGTAATATAAATGGAAACTCATAGAAATGGAATTAAATGAACATCACAATCTTTCAATTGATAAAAAGACAAATTAACAAATTACTGTTGGAGAAGAAATAACTTGTAAAAATATAACTTGATTTTCAGAAAACATAAGACCTATCATAGTATTTTTTTTTTTATTCATATATCCCTTAAGTAAAAAGAGTAAACCGTATGCAGATCCATTACACAAAATAATTAAAACAGAAAATTGTACAAAAATGGTTCTAAAAATAAACATACATTATAATAGTAAATGCTACCGCAGACTATACGTCCATATGTTTGGAAGGCTGTTGTATTATAAATGGTTCACTCCACATTCTTCTTAAATCACCCTAAAAATTATTAAAATTTTTTTAATTAATTTATTGTTATTTGTCAAAAACAGTTTACTCTTAATGGAGTATAAATATTACCTTTAAATAGGCCATGGTCAAAAGAGGTAAAAGTGTAAATGGAACTAGATAGAGTAGAGCTGGCTGGGCTGCTTTAAAAATCTCTGAAGACACTGTAGCAGTAACTAGGCCCAAAAAGTATCCAATTAGCGAACAGTGGAAATAACTATGGAGAATAAAAAGAATTATTAATGTTATCCTATTGTTTTTCACAAACATTAGGATTTAATAGAAAAATTATTTCTTACCTTATTCTGCCTAGATGCCTTGGAGGTGGAACACCAGTTTCTCCAAAATGTAGAAGCTGAGATTTCTTATACGCATCATACCGCATCACAAAACATAGTAATAGGCCAGGCATAACCTGAAATAGTAAATAATATTGAAAAATTATTTACCAGAATACTTAACAACAAATAAAATATTAAATAACTCACTATATCTCCAAGCCCAAGCATTGAAAACCGACCATTATGAATACTGGGAAATACTAATTTTCCAGGAAGAGATAACCTTGGTGCTTCTTTGGCAACTCCGCCAATATGTAACTTTCGGGCCACTACTCCGACAGGATTTTCTGCTGACCGTGTTGCCACCTATTTTAATATAATACAACGAACACAATAAGTATTTTAACAACTTTTAACAGCCACATGAGTAATGCTCACTTTGACCATAACGTTGGTGTTAAATATGTATGATGAGAAAAACACCCAGAAAACATCATAGATCAAAAGACCAGTCAACAGAAGAGTGGACACTTTAAGGCTAGGAAGTCGGACAAAGGCAATAAATGCTACACAGAGTCCCATTCCCATTGCTACAAAAATTGAAAAATAATTTATTTAGTACTTATTACATCGAACTAACATTTTGAAATGATTCTACAAGTACATTAATACAAAAATAAGAATTATATTATTAATTTTTAAAAAAAGGAAAAAGTGGCATTTTAACATTATTAAAGCAAATTTATGTTCTTGATTTTTATTTCAAATAATTATCATTAAAGTTAGAAGAAATTAAAATCTAAAAAAAAATTGTTTTAAATTAATTATTGTATATTATTCAGCACTTACCATCCATTAACAGCCAATGTCCAGTTAGTACCCAGATACAAACTATAAACAATGCCATTGAAAAAGACAGCAGCTCAGCAGTTGTAAAACGACCACATATACCAAAAGAGATCCTAAAAACAAATGTTAGTTACAATAAAACAAAATAAGAGTATGTTTTTAAATGTAAATTTACTTATTTCCATCCGAGCAAGGATTAATAATATACTGACACATAGGCAGCAGGAGAAATGCCAATGCAACGGTAGCAATAACTGGAACAAAAATAAAATAACAAGTATGTGTTTAAAATATTATGCTTTTTTACAACAACATAAAATAAGAGGTAATGAGACATTTTTTAAAAGTGTTAAGTTGTATACTAATTTGCTTTTTTTTTTTGTAGTTCAAATGCAATTTGTTTTATTGTTCAAGGACAAATAAATATGTTATGAGGATTGGAAGCGATGATTTGTTGTATTTTTATCATCAGCAAAATAAGAATATAAATTTAGTTTTTATGATTTATTTCCTCCTGAGGTTTGATCATATGATGTGATAAATTTTATAAATACAAAATTTAAATTTCTTTAAATTACACTAAACTAAATTAGAATAATTGGAACATAAAAAACAGCTATGATATACCAAACTATTAAGATAAACTTAAAAGTAAAGAATAGAAAAAACATTGTCAAAATCCAATCACCTATAATTTTCACAGCAAATTCAAATTGGTTTTTAGAATTTTAATCATAATATCATTTTTCAAATTAGTATATTGGAAATAAATATTTTTTTTAATTTTTATATTATATGGTATACCATGTGTAAGTGTATATCAGATAAAACAATACAGCGAATTAATGCTTAATAAATAGGTAGATAAAATAAAAATACTAAGAAAACCTGATATGTACCAGTTGTAATTGAGTATGTATGACATAACATTAAATAACACATGATTTCTATACTTTCTATTTTTTTATTATCAATATATTATTATTATGATTAAAAAATAAGTTAAATAATAATTAATAATTTAAATTTAGAAAATAGAAAAATCGAGTTATTACATAGGAGATTTAATATAACATAATGCAGTAAAAAAGTGAAATTGAACATAATATTTATTCAATGCAAAAAAATATCAGCTTACTTGCAGTGCATATTGCAAATAACATTTGCATAGAATCAAAGAAGAAAAACATGACTAATAATGATATTGAAGCTCCCAGAGGCAAACACAAAGCTTGCATAGTATCCAATGTTTGAACATCTAGGAAACAAAAAAATATTTATCAATCATCAGTATATTTCAGTATTTTACAATGATGTAACAATCAATTTATAAAACAATACCATCAGTTTCTTTGCATAGAGTCCAGAAAATTATTCATAAGACATTAAAATTATTTTATTCAAACAATAAAAAAAGAAATAAAAAAAATATTACCTAATTCTTATTTTAACAGATACAATAGTATATGAAATATTTGTATATATTTTATGGACACTTAATGTTGTAAAATACTGAAATGAAATTATTTTAAAGCATGTTAACCTTGTTTTCGCTTACTAATATCTGTTAAGCACACAGAGCTTCCATTAGAGCTCTTAGATTTTTCTTTTTCTCTTTCTCTGGCTTCCTGTTCCATATTTAAAGATCTAAAATGTATAAAATTCAATGATGATATTAATAATAATAAACTGTAAAAAAAATTTGAGATGAAAATGTAGCTGTATTAACCTGAAACTGCCATAAACAATTAACAGAATAGATATCAAAAATGTGGAGACCCGAGATGAATCCATTATTGTATATGCCCTGAAAAAATTGTTTAATTTGATTTTATTAAATAGGTATTTAATTATTTATGACAAAATGGTAAATAGTAATATATCCTACCATTGGTAATCTACTTGGGAAGACATTTTGGAATAAGCAGTGAAATCTTCTTCTGTAAACACAAATACAAATTTTAAAACATAAACTCATAACTTTTATAATTATAAATATAATATAAATAATAATAAAAAAAACAACAAATAAGCTATTTCCAAATTGTGGTCTGTGACACTTGAAGTGACACTCAAATAAGCCAATAAATAATAATAGCTCAAATAAATATATAATTATTTACATTATCATGTTTAAAATGTATATAATTTGTTCAGTAGACAAAATAAGAATATTTTTGTTTTGACCAGCCTAATTTAGATATTGGTATTGAAAGGAGTGGGTAATGTTTTTACATCTAGGAATTAAAATTTAGGAACCACTAACCAATGATACAAATATTAACTACTAATTTAACTAACTAATAAAAATATAGGTGATGTATTTTAAATAAATTTCCCTTTTATAATTTTTGTTATAACATAAAAATATATACCAACTATACTAAATAACCTTAATTTTGATTAAATTAATAATTTTAGTTTTTATAAAATGTATAACTTATTAATTATTATTTACAAATTTAACAAAGAGAATAAGTTTAAAGAAAATAAGACATATGTAGTTTTTTATACTATAGAAAAAAGACAGCTTATATAATAGGTATTGAAGTCATGCCTACTATTAAAAATCTAAGCCATATAGTAAGTTTCTTGATGGTTAACATAATACATTATAAAATGAGTAGGCATAGATATATTTATTATTATTTTTTTGTATTTATCAATAAAATAATAGAAAATAGAAAGAGGAAAGCTTAATGAGCTACATTTTAAGATTTTTAAAATTTACATTTTTTTAAGTGAGTAGGTACTTTTAAATTCGTCTATAGAAAAAACAATTATAATAGAAGTAATATTTCATTGTTATAAATTTATTAAAAATGAATAAGTATTCAAAATATAAATAACTCACTTAAAACTAAAGACATAAATATTATAATTTTGTGCAACTCCATATAATAATCAAGATTAACAATCATAATTAAGGATTTAATTAATAGTTATAGTTTACTACAGGTAGGCACTTATTTTAAAATTAAAACCATGTTAAGTAGGTTAATGTTTGTTTGTAATAAAATTTCTAAATCCCGCGTGTTTATAATTTATATACACAAACTGAATAGTGAATACATAGGTAAAATTAACACAGAAAATTCAATTATTATAAAACAAATTGTATTTAGTATTTATGAATTTAATACTTATCAACAACTAAGAAATATAAACCATATGTACCAACAGCAATATAATATGTATATTGTATATTGTATATTGTATATTGTATATTGTATAGTATCTATCTCTAATATAATAGTTAAAAATATACATACGCCATAGACATACAACTAAAATGAGAATTATCTAATAAATTGTACTTTATTAGGTAGGTGTGTCAGTTTTATACTAGTTCTAAACCTATTTAATCAATTTTAATAGGGTTTATTTCTTATTTGGAATTATAATATAACAAGTCTTCAACCAATGTCAAGAAATATGATAAATTTTCACATAACAACAGTTGAATAGAAATTGTTTCAATAAAATAAAAATATATAACATGTATTATCTAGGAAAAATGTATTAAACGACTAACGTATACCAAGGGGCATGCAGAGTAGATACTTACCTAAATGTTTTTTATTTTTAAGTTATCTTGTTTTTATAATTGGTATTAATAAATATAACTATTATTCAAATGTATAAGATTCTTTTAAATTTAAATTGTTATAATTATTTACCTTATATTATAAAACAATGAATAAAATTAATATACATATAGGTAGCCTACTTGCCTATACCTAAATTAATAGTGATTAGTTATAAATAATTTAACTCATGAAAATTGATCGCAAGATAGGTAGTTTACCACAATAAAAATTTACTACAAAAATATTTATTTATTCTAACTTAAAGATTCCAGTCAATTATTTGTGTGTACTTTATGGGTTGAAAAAAAAACAAATTTCAAACCTATAAAACCTGTTAGAACTTATAGCTGAAACTTGCAATTTACGATTTTATGCAGTAAATATCTTCCTTATTTGTACCTACAATTAATAAACTTAATACTTTTGATGAACTTAAGAACCATACTAAATGCACACAACTGGTGTGTACATGGTTGACAACCCGATATTGACTGCCACTTAAAAAAACCTGGTTGTTGTTATAAATCATTTTTGTATACTGTTCCACACTTTGGTTGAAAATTGTTATGATTTTTATCTTTTCCCTTTTTATTTAATTAATTAATTCTGTTCACATTAAGATTATTAACATTATAAAAAATGTATCAAGAGCATAACACTACAACCTACAAAGTGATTTGTACACTAAAGCAAATATAGAAACATTTTTAATTTTTACAATATTACTAACACTAAACAATAAATATACCAATAGCAGTATTACTAGATAAATAAATACATACTAAAAAAATATTTGTAAACCATATAATCAATACAGATAATTGTGTAGGTATTAGATACAATTACAATAATACATTTTGATAAAAGTTGAAAAGAATGCATTTAAAAAAAAAATAAATTGATTGGTTAAATAATAGTTTTAGGCTTGACAACAACAGATAGCAACTACCTAATTTAGTTTTTATAGGCTGTTGTAGATATAGTAAAATGAGAGTGGTAAATTATTTAAGATAAACTATCTCAAAATAATAATCTATTAAAATATTTAAAAGTATATATAAATTAAGCTTATCAGAAAATATGTAGGTACAAACACTTACTAACTTGGTAAGGGCAAACTAATCAATTATTATTTTAATTTTGCATAACTAAAAAGTAAAAAGTTTAAATAACTAGATGTATTGTTCTTAATAATATTATGTTTTAACATTGGTTTTCAGAATAATTAATGTATACCTATTCAGATGACATTGTACCCACACAATTTATCTTTATTTTATGAATATAAAACATAGCAAATTTGCTTTACCTAAAATTAATATTGATTCTGCAAATTTTTTTTGTTTTACATTTTTGAGATAAAGGTGTGATGCAAATATACCGTCTTCATTAAAATAAATAAATACCTAAATAAATGTAAATTTTATAAATAAAGGTATTTAAATGGTTATAATATATCTGAAATTAAGTAGGTAGATAGGTAAATAATTTATAAAAAATATTAGTCGTTAACGTCGTTAACTAACAGATATGTATTAGTTGTATTTCTTATTTAATTAAGTTTTACTGATTTATCATTTTTTTTTCCTATTTAACTGATAGTTGAAGAGACGCTGTGAGAACAATAATTTTTAAAAAATAAACAAATAACTTAAAGAAAAGTTGGTTTGGAAATTAAATAGGTAGGTAATTAATGATTTTTTGGCGTGTTTTCAGTACCTAATAGGTATCCATAAATTCAATAATTTTAAATTAACTTTATAACCGAAAGAGAAAACACGATAAAAGGTTTTTAATTAAATATTACCAATAAGTACCTACTGCAATTTTTATCCTAAAAAGTAGACTACAAATTATTGTGGGAATAATTATCTCACCACGGGCATGATTGTTATTATTTTTTTTAATGGTATAACTACGAATGAATACCCATAATTGGTAAGTAAAAAAATATAATAGAAAAAGAGACCAATTTGTTTATCAATCATGCAGAAAACAATAATTGGGTAGGTAGTTCAGTAAAACATTTCGTATTTACATCACGATTTAAAATATCTTAAATTGTGATATATATTTATAAATACGCTTAAGGGATACATCTAGACATAGAGATGGTTTAGTAAGACAACATAAACATATAATCTGTGATTATTTCATTTGTTATATTAAGCCTTTGGATTCAAAAACAAAATGAACCTATACAATTTGTACCAAAGCGGTTAATGACCTGTAAAAATATTGTGGACTACTTTCAAAAACTTTGAACAGGAAGAGTCACCAACTACTGGTAGTCGGTAGACTGTCAAGACTTAAAGGACGGACGATTGTAGTTTATTGAGAACAGTGAAAAATACATTTTTTTTTTAAACTGGAACTTCTGCTATCCCCAATTTTTAGCCATTAATTAAATCCCGTCACTACCGCATCACCTACAGTCGTTATTATTTATAATTAATTATTTATCAAACGCTAAACACTTACGCGCGAAGGGTTTTATGGTCGGGCTATATTATGATCGCGGAATGGTCGATGTGATTTGCGGAGGCTAAGACGTCGTCGGTCGGCGTCTGCTGCTCATCGATTTCCATCCCGTCACGAGTCTTCGGCGGCGGTGAACGAACCCGGACTTTGAAAAAACTACACTCAAGACAAATGCGAACCGTCACAATCTCTCGTCGTTCCGTGTCACTCTAAACAATCCGACCGATGACACTCGGCACTCGGTATTCGCGTCCACCTGTCGTCACGACGAAGACTCGACGACGGAGAAGTCGTCCGAATACCGAATAACCGTTGTCGTACCGGTCATCGCGCGAGCGGGCCGTTTATTTGTTATTTCGTTTAGATTTTTTTTGTTGCGGAAACCGAACAAATCGTAATGCGAAAACCACAGGCGGGTCGGCGAAAAATATTTGCGTCACGAACCACCGACTACACCGGACATCGTAATTTATTATATTATATTATACACTCAACGAGAGCTCCGCGGCATGTCATTAAAAATTGAAATATGTAATTAGCGAATAAAATGGTCGGTCGGTCTTTTGTTGTTATTGTTCTAGAGCAAGACGACGAGCGGCGTGCGTGCGTGCGCGCGGAGATAAATTTGGAACGCGGCCGCGGACACCACGACTACCACTGCAGCTGGAACAATGTAAAAAAATGTAAAACGATATATAAGTGTAGTACCGTACGAAGTCGGACGTACGCAACTAGAGCGAACAGCGGTAGTGGTGACTGTCGAGTGGTGGAGGTGTCGGTAGTCGGGCTAGTGGGAACGGGCAGGGGGAGGTCGATGGATGGTAAGCGGTGGTGGCAGTCGGTGCCGCGGCGGAATGGTCGAAGACCGCGGTAATGGTCCTCGCCGGGAAGACGTGTGGAGCGGTCGACGGTACTCGGTAGACTCGCCACCGGCAGTCGGCACCGTCCGTGTCGGCCTCTTCGCCACGGCCCGCGACAGTAAGTTGTCGTGCGGGGGAGTCGCAGGAATGCGCATGCGTTTTGACGACGATGTTATCATAATATTATTATTGTGCATCGGGCTTAGTTCGAAAACCCGGTCGTCGACAGATGGCGCGCCCTACGCCGGCCGCGAAAACTGAATCCTCGAGCCCACCTACCTACTTACGGATAAGGCTCGAAAGTTGACGAAAGAAGTTTTTTTTTTTTTTTTAAAAAAACAATGTGCCAAGTGCCTTCGTTTGAACGTCTGTCTCTTTATTCAAGAATATACTAAAGCCATTAAATATCCACATATTTAATTTAATATCCATGTATAAAACAAGGTTTATAGTGTTTTTTAATCAATTGTAAAGCATTTAACTTTATAAATCAAACATTTAAATTAAATAATAAAATACAACAAAATTAATGGTAAAAATATTGATGATATTATTAAATGATTTATATATAGGTGGGTATATGTATACTTATTCATCAAAACAATGTAATATTGAAATCTGTGTAATGTACTCATAATAAGCAACAATGAAAAAGTTATAAGAAGTTTCAAAGACATGTTGTCTTGCACAAAGGAAGTGTCCAGTGACACCGCTTTAATAATTTTATTATATTTTTATGAAAAAGTAGTACCTATTCATTTTATTTGTTATTAAAAATACAACTCTTTTATGATATGAATCATTTTAAAATTGATTTTAATCATAATACAATTAATACATTTTAGATAATTCACAATTCATACATAAAAGAGTGGTGATTTATTTTTCTTTAAATGTGAGAAAATACTTCGAAAAAAATACAACTTTAAGTGTCAAAAAATGAAAATGAATTTTATAGATTCGTATGTTTTTGAAACAAATATTTAGATAAGAAAGCATCGTCTAATATTTGATATGCGATTATATACCTAGATATTTTATTTTTTATAAAATGAATTAATATTATATTAATATATTTTGTTACTATCAACTCCGGCCAGGACAAGTAACACCCATAGTTTTAATAAATATTAGTACAGGTACCTAATACTATTTATTAGAATTAATACTAATATTTATAATCAACGCTCATATTTAATAATTATTCTTATAAAGTTATAATCATAGATAAGTAATAGGTATATCTTGTTTTATTTTCGTCAACGTTTTTTAACTTTCACTCATTGAGTTATTGAATATTTTTAAACCATTTTTATGTACCTATAATATGATATTATATAGGTAATATATTGTATGAACATGATACTTAATTATTGTAATATAATATTATAGTCTTTTTAAATTGGATATTTTTTAAAGCTGCAGGTGAAGGTACTTCGTGTTTTTTTATTTCTTAAGGAAACTTATATTCTTAAGAAACTAACATCTGCCCGGCGCCTCCACCAGTGGCGTAGTTATGGGGGGGGGTATGGGGATAGATTCCCCCAGAGCCTTTTTTTTAATGTTTAATGCATTGACTTATACTTGATATAACTTTATAAAATTATCCATATTACATCTTCATAATAATTATTGTCATTAAGCCTTATTGTCACAAAAACTTATACACATTGACACGGAGGAAATAAATAATGAGTTACACAAAAAAAAACCAGAAAATTGGATATTTTTTTATGAATTATGGTGTTTAATATATTTTCATTTTAAATTCTGAACGAAGTGATGAATGTATTTATTTTACAATGATTTGTGTGTTGTTTTTTTAGTGTCTGTGTACAGCATAACTTGTCGAAATAATGCTTCAATTACAAAATTCGGGGGTCGTTTCCGATGGAAAACGGCAAAGTGCATAATAATAGAGGTCAAAAGTAAACATTTTCCAACAGTTTAAAAAAGAAAATCGATTATTTTATATTATGGTTGTATTACTGATGAATATTTACTAATTATTTTGTAGATATAATTTATAAAAAATCGTGTACAGGTATCTAAGAGTTGAAAATTTAATACAAGATTTTCCATAAATTTGGCTTACAATAATTATAAAAGATTAAAAGAACTTACATTTTGGTGTATTCTGGCTATTAAAACTTAAACCACATAATTTTTCACCAGCCACTGGAAATTATAATATCTTAGACTGACAAATCATCTAGGTACGTTCAGAATCGTTTTTCGTATACAATATAATACATCCATTATAGTGACCTATTCGTAAACGTCTATACAGCAGTTACTCGTAGTTGAACACTTATTTTTGTTTTGAAATATTTTTCAATTTATGATAAATACATTATATTTTTTTTATTCCTATTGATTATTTTATTAAATGTTATATTTTATTTATGGCGGGGTAATAACAAATTAACAAACAAGTACCAATTTAATCATGTATAGTATTATGTTTAAAAGAAATAAAGAATAGTTTGGTGGTTGTGAGGTTAATCCCCCCCCCAGAACAAAATTATAACTACGCCACTGACCTCCACCAATATGTAACGTGATCGGGGATGACCAGTTAAATGTAGGATATTCAGGGAAGAAGTTTGTTTTCTCATGAATATAATTTAACCGTAGCTCGGGAGCACGAATGGTACATACTAGGATACAAATAAATGTGGATTGATCCAAATAATTATTAATATATAAAAGTTTATTCTTACTTACTAACAACGTGTACAAAACTGTGGGGCAGTTTCGGATTCGTGTGCGCGTGATGGTAATCTGCCTGTTTCTTACACATTCGTATTTAGCCGTTGCTTTACCATAATAAAACATGACTACATGAGACATCACAGGAGGGGCTTAATATCTATTCAGCATTATGTTTGGTTTATGAGATATAATATATAATATAAAAGTAATATATATATTATTATTATTATTATATATTTATATACTAATACTATAAAATATGTAATATGTACCTATTGTGCATATTATTATGTTTATTAAATACCTATAAATAATTATGTAACAATCGTTACAATATAATATATAAATCATATTATATGAACACGATACTTAATTATTGCGATATAATATTATAGTCTTTTTAAATTGGATATTTTTTGAAGCTGCAGGTGAAGCTACTTCGTTTTTTTTTTTATTTCTTAAGGAAATAAATACAATTATTTATCTCAAAATACCATTTTACTATTTTAATTTATATTGAAATTTGACACCGATAACGTGCTGAATAATTTTCAGACCTGAGGCAAACTATCATTTAGAGACGTTCTCATTTATATACATAGTATATATATATTATATATATACTATATAGTATTTATTATAAAAAAAATAGTTATGTACATAATGAGCCATAAGGGTTTTGCGGTTTTGCCTCACAACTGCAAAATTATAATAATGAGTACCTAGATATTAAAATAATGATAGTTGATAATATAAAATAATAAATTCAAGTCATTTTTATCGTACTTTTTATTTAAACTATAAAACAATGTTATGAATTTGTTTCAATTATTTATTTTAATAATTCACTTTATGTAAAAGTGTTAAACTCAAATTAAAACCACAGTTATTTTGAAGAGAATTTTATACCTTTGAGTTTTGACTTACACATCGAAACGTACAACAAATTTGGATGTTTAGACGTTTAGTGAGAGCATTCCGGACTATGTTCCGGGTTTATATTATTTAAAAATGGTACGGGCGTTCCGGCGCACCGTAAGCTATGCACCGACATCAAATCCGGATACGAATAGATACGTATCGCAGGTGTAACTTTTAATGTATCGTATACTTCTTGAATACTCGAGTAGTCGAGTCCGTTTTTGGAACGTATCGATACGTATTATTTTCTCCCTTGAAAATCTTGCATTATAAAAAAATGTTATCATATAATATTAAAAAAATATTATATTATTGTATAATATTAAAAAATTATTAAATAACATTATTAAAATAATATTAAAGAACATCATTAATAGTACGACTATTTAAGAATATCATTAAAATATTATCAAAGAATATTTAAAATAGACAATGCATTTATTAAAATTCTGATTTTTAGAATAATTATTTTGAAATTTACTTTCAGCTTATATAATATTTTCAAATACATTTTTATACCATCTAAAAAGTTTCCTTCGTATATTTTATATTGCTGTGTAAACTTCTTTTTTTTCTAATGTAAAATTAACATTTTTTCCGAAGATAAAATATAATATAATATATAATAAAAACTTTTAACATTATATATAATGTATATATAATATTTAATATTATAATATTAATATAATGATTCACCACGCTCGTGCGGAGTCTATCAGGTGGCACAATTACCAGAAGTACGTAATATTTATTATATTATATTTACGCACGTGTGTATAATACAAATCTGAATAATAATAACCTTTACCTACATGTCAATTATATTATATATTTGTAATATTATAATATAGGATTTGAATCCGTGCGATGGTAGTCATTCTACCGTAAATGCAGTCCCTATGTATATACGTAATATAATATAATATTAATATTATTACGCGTGCCGGCGGTTGTAAGTGGTAAATAATAATAAAAAAAAAAATACAACGTGCAGATATATAATAGGTAGGTGGGTAGCAATTTATGGGTGTATTATAATATGTGATATATGTGAATATAATTTTAATTATAAATTATAATAGTGAGTAGGTACCTATATCATTGCAGACTTATACAATGAACGCGAATAATATGTGTACAGTGTGCTTCTCGAAAATGTGTGTACCCACGTAGCGGTTGCAATTGCAGTGTACAATATAAAATATAATATATTAATTTCAGTCGAAGTGGTTCAAAATAAATGGGTGGACATTTTAACATTTAATTAATATTCAATAGGTACGTCTCAACGGTGAGCCACAACAATTTTCAAGACTTAACGCGTTAAACGCGTTATCGACGGGTTAAAAATTAAAAAGTTAAAGTTTATTTATACTTAAACTACCTACCAGGGCCCCCACAAGGGGGGGGGGTTGATGGACCTTAAGTACAGGGGTCCGGCTATTTTAAGAGTCCGTGGGCCTGTTGAAATTTATTTGTTATTTTAGAAAGTTTAGCAGAAATACTTATTTTATATTAAATAATATTGTAAAATAACATTTTATGGAATATACACATATTATAGTCATTGATTAACGATAGTAGACCTAACCTAACCATTGTTACGCTGAGCTCAAAGCCAGCAAAATTAAAAAAAAATATATTAAATACAAATTAAAATATACTTGTTTTTTTTCTCTTTTAATTTAGATAATATTGTAATAAAAAAAAAAAAGAAAAGACATTATTAATGTTGAAATGCTTATGAATCTTGATTTTTTTTTAATTTTCTAGCTAATCCGACAGATATAATCCTAATTTCTAAGTGTAACATAATATAATATGGTATATCAAGGACGCGCCATTATAACGCGTATTTGAGTTTAGACCATTCTAATTCATCATAAAATATATTTAGTAGTAAAGGTTAATAGACCGTCTCCATTCATAATTGTTTTTCGTATGCAATGATTTATTTACAGAGTTTAAATTTAGCACATACATTACAATGACTTGCCCAATGATCAGCTAGGTACAATCGATATCTCCTTTACAGAAAAACAGTTTCCCTTACTTCCCTCTTATTTTTTAGATTGAAATATTAAAGTTGAAAATGAAAGGAAATGTTTAAAAATCAAAGGATAAAATATAATATATATGTATTATATACATAAAAAAATACATAATATTAAATTTTTTTCACGGGGCCATATGAATAATTTTGAAGTAGGACCGAAGATACAAGAAATCTAAATGTATATATGGGTTTGGTGATGTAAATTGCTTATATGTATTATGCTAATCTTTGGCTCGAAGCCGATAGTACTAAAAATCCCTTAATACACAGTGCCGCCGAGTCAATGGAAATATTTTGCCAATCCCGCAACCTCATAAACCGTATAATATGTAATATTGTAATATAATAATAATATGTGGTTATTATTATTATTTTTCTGTTGACTTCGGTTTATTATAAATTATAATATTATGAGCAATATATCTACATAATGTATGCGTGACTTCAGACTTCAGACTACATTGTCTTGCCAATTATTTTTAACGACACTATCGTGTAAACAAGTACATTTTGATTATTTTTTCGAAGCGTGAATGATATAAAATTAAAATTTTTTTTATAAATTTGCAATAAAATTGTATGAAATGAATACGTCATGTGGTGCGTGCTAACCAATGCGACTTGATCTAAATATACTACGAGTACCTATATTGGCTATATTCAATATTGCAAACGAAACGTAAGTTTTTATAAACCGGTCGGCATAGCTGTCTGTATAATAATGTATAATAATATGCAAGTTAAATGAAAATAATAAATTGTATCTAATTGGCTATAAATCATTTTTATATAAAAAAGAAGCAATATAAGCAACAGAAATTAAAAATTGAATTCAGACTTCAGTCCTGCAGCTAATTTGACAATAATAAATAATAAGATGTGAAATCGAAAACAAATTATCCACGGATAATTCTCGATAAGTGTACAATTTATATTTGCATTATCTACATAAATATACAGGGTGAATCATCAAGTACGCTCACTCCAATTTTTTCTTTCCTATAATAAATTCATTAAAAATCTGGTTTTTGGAATTTTTAAGTAGGTATTCTGGACGACTATTATGTTCTCAATTCTTTAGACGTAGACGTAGACGTATTATATCCGTATAACTCATTTTAAACTCATTATTATATAATGAGCCCTTTTTCTTCATTAGGTAGGTATACCTACGGTATACTCAAATTTCAATAGATGACTTAAAAACTACTTGTTTGAATTTCAATTTAGGTACATCAACATTTTCAAAAAAGTGATCTGATTACTTATTTTACAATGAGAAAAAAATAAATCGCTTAAACAACTTAAATATTATAAAAAATCGAATTGATTAAAAGTATGGACCTTTACTGAATAATTAGTTAATTATTTTTTACTTATCAGATCTTTGCTAGTTACCTATAGTCTAAAAAATTTAGAAAATTCAGAATTTGATTGAATTCATTATTAAAGAAAAAATTGGGACATACTATGATGAATTGATGAACATATGTTTGATTAATTACTATAATGTATATGTTCAAATATGAATAACTTCATCGTTGATCGTATGGATATAGAACTATTTATAATTAATGGTAATACGATCAGTGCAACCGCGGCCTATATAACATTCCACAAATAATATTCTAAAACGTATTATTGTTTTATACCTATATAGTTGTGACCAGCTATATAGACCCGGAATCAGCTCCGTCGCTCCGATTGTAGGTCGTCAATGATCTAGTTTGAGTTTCCCCCTCTGTTTCGAACGATTTAAATTTAACTCGATATTAATTACGTTTGTAAGTCTCGCGAACACTATTGACAATACGAGAGGGATTACAATAATAAGTAATATAATCTATTTATTCTATCATAACTGTATTTTGTTGCAGTTGTATTCGAATCACCGTAATATTAAACCTTATAAAGGTATAGTACTGTAGTAAATTGTAGGTACCTACTCTTCATATTATCATATACATATGCCTTTTAATTTTTAATGGGTGCGATGTCTATTTATTTATTTATTATTCATTGGTATACATCAACATTGAATCTCTATACCAGTGGTTCCCAAACTTTTTATCACTACCGCCCACTTAAGAAAAAAAATCTGACAGGTGCCCCCTTAAAAAAAAGTATATAGGTACAAAATCATACACTAAGACTAAATGCAATGAAAAATTGGACAATTAATTAATTGTTTTTAAATAAGTATTATGTTTTATTATTATATAATATATATTATATTGTATAGGTATACGTACAAGAAATATATATCCTAATGAGATGGATGT